>MU227348.1:345300-374961 GCA_018584345.1 Thuja plicata
AATGGATATTCAGGAATAAGCTGAATGAGAATGGAGAAGTCACAAGGAACAAAGCAAGGCTAGTATGCAAAGGGTATGCACAAGAGGAAGGTATAGACTATGGAGAGACCTTTGCACCCATTGCTAGACTAGAAGGAGTAAGAATACTACTTGCTTATGCTGCATATAAAGGATTCAAAGTATATCAAATGGATGTCAAGTCAGCATTCCCAAATGGAATACTTGAGGAAGAGGTATACATTGAACAGCCATAAGGGTTTGTCGATCCAGACAAGAGAAACATGGTATGTAGACTTCACAAAGCCTTTTATGGATTGAAACAATCTCCCAGAGCCTAGTATGAATGACTTCATTCCTATCTAATAAGTATTGGATTTGTAAGGACTAGTGAAAACAATAATCTTTATTTGAAGGAAGCTACTGATGCTAACACTTTGATTGCTAAAATATTTGTTGATGACATCATATTTGAAGGCAATGATATGCTATGCAAATCATTTGCTGATGAGATGAGAAAAGAGTTTGAGATGTCTATGTTTGGAGAGATCAAGTTCTTTCTTGGTCTATAGATCATTCAACAAAGTGAAGGTATTTTCATTACTCAATCCAAATACATCAAAGAGGTCCTGAAAATATTCAAGATGGAAGATTCCAAACTAGTTGGAACACCGATGGCTATTGGATGTAAGTTGACAAAGGAGGACAAAACAACGGAGGTAAATCAATCTTTGTAAAAATCAATGATTGGAAAACTCATGTATGTTGTACACACCAGACCAGATATTTCACATGCAGTGGTAATTGTTGCTAGATTTTCTGCTAACCCCAGGAAATCACATATGACTGCTGTAAAAATAATTCTAAGATATCTAAAGAATACTGAGGAATTCATCTTGTGTTATAGAAGAGAAGGAAAATTTGAACTTAAGGTGTTTACCGATGCTGATTGGGCTAAAAATCTTGATGACCGAAAGAGCACAACTGGAGGAGCATTCTTTATTGGTGAAAAACTTGTCACATGGATTAGCAATAAGCAAGGATGCATCTCTCAGTCTACTGCAAAAGTAGAGTACGTTGCTGTTGCTGCAAATTTCTCAAATATTGCATGGATCAAATAGTTGCTGGAAGGTATGCATATGAAGATCTTAGAACTAATGACTATCTATTGTGATAACACCAGTGCAATAAACATTTCCAAGAATCCATTCATGCATGCAACAACTAAACACATTGCCACCAAGTATCATTACTTAAGAGAACAAGTTCAAGAAAAAGAGGTGATACTTGAATATGTGCAATCCAAAGAACAATTGGCTAATATCTTCACCAAGCCACTGCCCAAGGATACGTTTGAGTACTTGAGAAAGAGACTAGGGGTCAAACCCTTGTCTACCAGTCAGTAAAATGACTAAAGGCTGCATCGGCCAAAATATTCTCAGAATATCATTAATTTTGATGCAAGAAAAAAGTATGAACTTCAAAGCTACATCTATATACAACAGGTATATATCAAAACTGAGCACCAGAACATATTTATGTATTGCTGATGGATAAGGGAAATTTAAGGAATATATTATGGATGGAAAGAAAAAGTCACTTGAAATTAATGTCAGATATCTGTAAGATATTTGTTTGGCATTGCCATCAAAGGGAGAGAGTTTATCCATATTATCACAGTCTTTAAAAGAAGAAGAAAGATTATCCATTATCAGATTACTCCAACAGGGAGAGATCATATCCATAGGGAGAAAGTTTGTATGAAGGAGTTAATACAAAAGAAGAGTTGCTGACAAGAGAGAAAGAAATCAAATGTGAAGAACAATCAAATGAGAGATATTGACACAAGGAAAGGACTCAACACATCAGAACAAGAAACACAACGAGCTGCAAGAATCAAATCTACGGTAAAACATAGCTTACCAGTGGTCAGACATTTTTATCGATTATCAAAACAAACTGTTTGGTAGTTTGATGAATCTCAACAATTGTTTTTCATATTGTATTAGAAATAGTATAGTATGATAATATAAGTTTGTTTCCATCAATGTCAAAGGGAGAGATTGATGACATGTAACTAATTAAATGTTTGATAATCTTAAGTTGAAGATAATGCAAGGCATTAAATAATTTAATGATTTGTATTGTCATTAATGTCAACTTGATATCATCTGTACGGTCATGTATAAAATGCCAAAGACTTCAGAGAATCAATGGAACAAAGGTTATGGCTTAAGCAATGCATAAAAGTCAAGTATTCACTAAGTGACAGATAACACCGATGGAGTGCACACCATCGGTAAAGGCAAAGAAGAAAAGTCATAGTGATACCTGACAAGTAGAAGACAGTGTTGCCCGATGAAGCAAACCATAGGATGCCCGATGAGCTGAAAATAGAGTTGCCCGACAGACAGAGATCCTGAAGCTAACTGGAGTCACACCGATAGAACTGACAGTTGTAATCGACGACTAATTGAAGAGTTGACTGATGGAACAAAGGGTTCATAAAATGAAAAAATATCTAGCTGGCAAGAGCTAAAGATAGACTTAACTAGTTGTTTTATTTATTTTATTCGACCAGAGTTAAGTGATTGATTTAAAGAAGATTTGTATAGTTGGCATGAATGTAACTACGAGACAAATCAGGAATTATGTTTTAAATTAAATTGGCTAGATTTTTTTTCACGCCAAGAATCAAGAATCAAGAATAAAGAATCAAGAATCAGTGAATATCATGTCTATATAAGAGACAAGCTTAATTCATTTTTTGTATCACATGAAAAGGGATTAAGGGGAGTGAATAGAAAGATGATGCTAAAAATAAACTGATGAAGAACAACTTCATGCAGTACTAATCAATCAAGCTGAAGGAGAGCTAAGGAATTCTGCAGACACTGACGAATAGTGAGCACATCATCACAGAGCAGAAAGTATGGAGCACAAAAGAATTGAATTGATACATTGATCTAAGAGGTAATGTACTTAAATAGATATGAAAATCTGCAATTCAAGTTTCATTAGAAATAGGTCATTTTGTTTCAGTTTAACTATTGAAGCATCAAGTCTCTTAATAGAGCAGGACTTAATAGTCATCTATATATTGAGGTACATCCCAAGGAGTGCCAAAAAGGTTGATTCATGAAAGTAGCATTGGATATGCCCAATGCCTATTGACGGTCTAAGAGAGAGGCCAATTTAAGGATGACAACATTAGATGCTCGATACTAAGTGACAACCTATATGTGTAATATCCTGTAACAAGGTCACACCTAACAATGTGTTTGTAACCTTTAACAGGGTTGGCTCTTAATAGGGCTCACTTCAGAAGAGTGAAAATTTGGGGTACCGGTCCCAGTGGTTTTTTCCCTTAACATGGTTTCTACGTTAAAAATTCATGTGTTATGTGTGTATGATTCATTTCTTTATTGTTTTGTATCTGGCATAGTTAACACTGGATTTATCAGTATACTCTGCATATTTACTGTATTTCAGTAAATAGTTATACTGCCTATCGGTAATCAAGGAGAATAAGGATAGACAAGGTAAACCGACAAACAGATAATCATTATAAGTATTTCATGGCATGCATCTTGTAGGGACATAATAATCTGAGGTTTATTTGATTGGTGGTTAGAATAAGGATAAGTTTTTGAGGCCACTGATTCACCCCCCCCCCATCTCAGTTATTACTAACAAGCATAAGTGGAGATGCTAGGAATGGAAGTAGAGATAGATAAAAAGGTTTCAACATGTGTAGTGGATGGAACATAGCCTAAGTCTTGAGCACATTTAGACATGGATTTGACATTGGAATCTATAATATGTTGAATGCCACACAAGAGGTGAAGACCATGTTCATCATTATGAGCAAGCTTCCTTAACGCTTCTAAAGTGGAAATAGTCTCGACACTATGATTCTCCTGAGCTAACTAGTGTTCTATTTTTTCAAATTCTTGGGTGATTTTATCAATTTGAGTAGGAGAAACTCTTAAGGCTTCATATTCATCATGGGAAGAATGAGAATAATTGTTCTTCATGAGAGGATTAGGATCATGAGGGAGAATTTTGGTCTCGTCAAGATTCCTAGGAATGAAGGAGGGTTTAGGATCAAAAGAACCCATGAGCCTATGACTTCTTGTAAGAAGAGTACTATATGTTGGACTCAAGGTGATAAAGCTCATACACAAAGGGATGCAAAGAAAGGATAATGTAATCGAAATGCATACAATGTAACAAAGAACAAACTAGATCTACAAAGAACAATGAAGATGCAAAGGGAGATCATACAAAGAGGATCTAACCATGCAATCAAAAGATGTAAAGCATGAAAGCGCCGAGTTAACCAAAATCTAACAAAAAAAAAGAGAAAGAAAGAAAGAAAGGGGAGGGTGAAATTAAATGTATTAATGCTAAACCACCTTAGTCTCTTTTTTTATGCACATTAGGGAAAGACAAAGAGGGATCCCCAAATATAAGTTTGAAGAGAAGCCAAATTAGATTAGTACAACCAAAGGATATAGGGGTACTAATGAAAAATTCAAGTCCTTTCAAGGGAAGATATTTAGAAGATCTCTTTTTATTTTGTTTGTTTATACTTTCCCTTTATTTTTTATTGATTGATATTAATTAATGCCAGTTGAGATTGTGTGTGTTTGATTAAATGACCTAAGGCTAGTTGATTAATTAAATGGAATGCAAGTAAAATAGAAGAACATGAACAATCAAGCAAATAAAAAGACCTAATATGATATCTCAAAGTAAGTGCTATAAAATTGACAAAGAGGAAATTGGACTCACCTTGAGGACTAGTAGAGGTCACAAGATCAGATCTGAAAATGAGGTAGCCGACTGCAACAGAAACTGAAACCGCACTGGATATGGAACCTACGAGTTGAAATATGCTGACTGTGAAAATATGAAGGTCCTAGGAACAAGTTGACTTGGAGGGTACATGTCACACTTTGATATAGGTCAAGGTCAACCTATACCTTTTGTGTCAAAAAATATGAGATTTGAATGTTCGATAGAAACTGTAACCCTAAATCAGCCAAATCCAATCCTGAAAACTTGAAAATCTACTCCTACACAAGAAAAATAGAATTTTTTTGAGGGGAAGGGGCTTTCCTTGGTCAAGCCCCCATTTAGGAATTAACCTTGAATTGAAATAAAAGAATGTAAAATAAAGATAAATGTAAATATTCACCTCGTTTGTTGAACCTTCATAGATGGATTAAAATATGCTACCCACAAAGATGTATAAATGCTTGTATATAGAATGTAGGATGTTGGATGTATTCTCAAATGGAATAGATCTACAAGTTCCAAATCATAGATCATGGATGTAAGTATACATGAATGCTTGAATGGTTGAATGCTTATGCAATGTTTATGAATGTAGATCTCATCCCTTGATGGCCAACTCCACTATATCCAATGAAGATAAAAGCTAGATCTATGGAAGGAAATACATGTTTGGTTGGATGGAATGAATCTTTTTTTTTCTTGAACTCCATGAATGCACCTTGGACTTGATAGCTTTCAATTGATGGCTTGAGCATGCAATGAACATAGAACTTGTAAAATTGGATGTAACTTGTGGTTACCAAATGAAGTGAGTAGGCCTCCTTTTATACCAATTTCAAGAGTCAAAATAAAAAGGGTCGACTACACTGAGTGAGAAAACATGAAAACCCCTAAAATGGGCCTGATTTCCTGTGAAACCAGTGCCTCAAGTACATGTCAACCTTGACCTATACCTTAGGTACGTCAACTTCAACCTATACCCTACGAGGCACACTCCACAGAAAAATACTTAGGATCTTGGAGGTACAAAAGAAACGGTCAAAAGCAGACAAAAAATGAGGAAAAAATAGAAAATCAAGCATAAATGCATCCATGTTCTAGGAGATCACTAAAATGGGGCCTAAAAAGGTCTTTGAGCTTCCAAATTAATCGGTGCTAAATTTTAAGATGGTACAAGAAACTTTTTGATGTCTATCATTTCTGTGTTATATTTTTTTTACTTGGGTTTCTCATCCCTGTAAAACTAGTTTACCTTTAATAAAAAACTTGATGTAAAGATTTTATTTTTTTTGATGAATATAAGTTGAATGCTCTGCAGCAAAAAAATTTTTGGTTAGGTAAAAATTTGGTTTTCATCTCTCCTTGGAAACTATTTTTTAATCCATTACATGAACTTATGAAGGATATCCTCTCATGGTTCAATTTTCCAAGCATTCCTTATGAATTTTTAGACCTTGAGATTTTGCAAAACCTAGAAGATTCCTTTGGGAAATTTTTTATTTCTCATTCTAAACTTATAGAGGGTTCTTTATTGATAAATATTTGTGTATTAATTAATCCAAATTCTTCTACACCCTGTTCTTGCAATCTTGAGTCTATTGATGGAATTTGGCATTAGGATATTGTTAAAATTTTTGATAGGTTTTCTAAATCTGTGGTCCTTATGGACTCTCCTCTTCTTACCAAATGGAAAAAACCCTCACCTATTGGAAATAAAGAGGGCTCATCTTTCCTTTCCAATAATCCTTCCACTAATTATCCTAATCCGCAAGATTATATGTCGATAAGGCAAGGACTATTAGTTCTTGATACTATCTCAAAGGATGAAATGGATGCTTTGATTAGGGAAAAAATTAAGAAACATTGTTAGCATATTGCATATTGGGTTGGATTACTAAGAGGGGGTGAATCAGAAAACTATGATACTTAATACTTAAAAACTTAACTCGAATTCAACTCAATAGGATAAACAACAACAACAACCAAATCACCAAATATGTTCAATAACTTACGCAGTAACTTGCATAAACAATAAATAACATGCACATGAATAATTCAACACATTTGACACCAGATTTAATAAGGAACCCCAATTTGGGAAAAATCTCTATGGGAATTGTCACCCATTAATGAAAATACTCTTATGAAGTATGCTCAGTTAAAAGTTTATCCTGTTAAAGATTACAATACACATTTGCTAAATGTGACCCTGTTAGGGGATTTACCTCAGACCTATTAAGATCTTCACCCTATTAGGAGTGGCCTAGTTAGAGGGCTTTGAACACTCTTTTAGAATGTCACCTTTCTCAAGGATTTTACAATAAGATTGTTAAGTCCACTCAGTTAAAATATTTTGCTGTTACAAATACAAATAAGCAACAATATATAAATAATCTGTAAAACTACAACCACCTCTTACTTGATCTGATCCCTTTATGCTCTCTCTAACTACTGGCATCAACACTTCATCAATCTCTTCACTTAGACTCATATTTATCACTTCTTTTCTCTTCACTGCATCACTCGATAGCACTTCAACACTTCAACTTGCTAGTCATTTGTTCTTCGAATTCATCCTTTAAATAGACTATGTTTTTGCCACTTAATTTGCTTGATAAGTTTTTCCTTCAATCACACTCAGCCATTAAATTAACCTTTTTGAACTAATTCAGTGAATTTGAAACTCGGTTACCTGCTTTGGCATCACCTCAAAATGTGCACTTTTCTTGGAAATAAAGCCTTCACTTTTGCCGCTTAATCTATACCATAAATTTCTTTCTTGAATTTTCTCATGCATAGATCTTGTAACCAAATTACTTTTAATTCTTGGAATCCTCCAAATCACTGTAGCATTGCATTAAATTAATTCTTATCCTTTTTTCCCACATCTGTTATGTTTGGTAACTAACTCTTAGTTTGGTGACTAATATGCACTACTTGACGCTTCAATGTCTCGGTGTCCTGAACAACTTTCATAACCCTTTACCGAGAGACTCTCTCTGCTCGATAACTAAACTCTTTAGTCTTACCGACTTGCTCACTTTGCTTCATCAACTTGATAAAGTAGAAACCAATTATCTCAAAATGATCTTATCATTTTTATGATCTTTTTCTATTGCTTAATTAATTCAACTCCAAAAGATATGGCAATTCAATATAAACCAGAAATCAATTGCTTAACATAAATGAAAACATAACAAATTATCTAATTCTTTCTACAATCATGTATACATCTGATCTCGGTCTTCATCATCATCTCCATTAGTTGAGTAACAATGTCCCTCTTTGGCATTGATGGCAAGACTGTCAATTGATGATGGAAACATTGTTCATCTTCTTTTTACATCTCTAATATGTCTTTACTCCCTCTGAGTTGTTTGATCTTTTTATCCCTCTGTGTTCATTCTCTCTTAACATCTTTATGCATATTCTTCATCTTTCTTCTCTTTCAATCAGTCATTCTCCCTTAATCTCTATATTCATCAATTATTATTTCTCCCTCTTTGACAAAAATGCCAAAGGTCCATACTCCTTAAAACTTGTTCAGGGACTGGATCATACCTTGCATGTACTAATAATTATTTGCATACAAAATTACTTTACACAACTTCATTCAACACCTAAAGTGCAAATATTAGCATCAACTCACAAGATAGCTATTATATTGAGGTCTAGAATTGTTGCAGCATGCATCTTTTTCTAATTAATGTTGGATAGGAGTAGGACCCCTAACTTACCTCAGAGATACTCAAAAGCATCCTTTAGTAGTGGCCTAGTGAATATATCTGCTAATTTTTCATTTGAGCTCACATACTCCAACATCACCTTCTTGTCTTGAACTTTCTCTCTCAAGTAATGATACTTGATAGATATGTTCTTGGTCGTAGAATGCATTCCCAGATTCTTTGATGTGTTTATAAAACTTGTGTTATCAAAAAATATAATAACTGGATCGATACAATCCTCTTGCATACCTTCTAGTATCTATTTGATCCACACAATATTTGCACAATTCATAGCTATTGCAACATATATATTCAATCTTAGTAGTAGATTCTAATATACAACTTTTCTTCTTACCTAGCCTTGTAACTAGTATTTCTCCTAAAAATAAAGATCCCCACTTGTACTATTTCTATCATCAATGTTTCTGGCCCAATCAACATCGATGTACACTGTTAACTCAAAATTTCCTCCTTTCTTGTATAGTAGACCAAAGTCCTCGGATCTTTTCAGATATCTAAATATCCTTTTCACTGTAGACATATGTGAATCCTTTGGATTGGCAGAAAATCTAGCAACAATACCAACTACATGATCTATATATGGTCTTCTATGAACAACATATTGCAGCTTACCAATCATTTATTGGTAGAGTATCTCATTTACTTCCTTTGACTCATCTTCCTTTGATAGCTTGCAACCAATGATCATCAGTGTTCCAACCGGTCTTGATTCTTCCATCCAAAAAGTCTTTAGGATCTCTTTGATGTACTTTGATTGTGTAATGTAGATCCCATATTTTACTTGTTGAGTCTATAGTCCAAGAAAGAATTTAATCTCTCCAATCATGGAAATTTAAAATTCCTTTCTCATTTATTTAGCAAAAGATCTGTATAATGTGTCATTGCCTCCAAAAAAAATATCATCAACAAATAGCTCAGCAATAAAAATCTTGTTCATACTATCACATTTCAGATAAACATTACTATTATCACTAGTTCTTTGAAATCCAATCTTGATTAGATATGCATGTAATCTTTCATACCAAGCTCAGGGTGCTTGTTTCAAACCATATAGTTCCTTGTGCAGTTTACGTACCATTTCCTTTTTAGTATTCTCAGCAAATCCTTCAGGTTGTTCTATTTAAACTTCTTCTTTAAGAATACCATTAAGAAATTCAGACTTGACATCCATTTGATAGACTTTAAATCTTTTGTAGGATACATATGCTAGTATAATTCTAACTCCTTCTAATCTAGCAATAGGTGCAAAAGTTGCACCATAGTCAGTTCCTTCTTCTTGTGCATACCCCTTGCAAACTAGTCTTTCTTTGTTTCTCACTACATATCCATGCTCATTCAATTTATTTCTAAAAATCCATTTAGTACCAATAAAATTTTTATCTTTAGGTCTTGGTACTAAAGTCCATGTGTTATTATTAACAGTTTGATCTAACTCTTCTTTCATTTCTTTAACCCAGTCATCATTTTCCAATGCATTTTTAACTCTTCTTGGCTCTAATTCAAAAATTACGCATGTATTTTCTCTTACCTTTTTTCTTTTCATAATTCCAGCTTCTTTTTCTTATCTTACTTGGTGAGTGGTGTCTCCTTACATAATTGGCTAGAACATGCTTGATAGTTGGTGGAACTTCATTTCCATCATTCAGTTGTAGTCCTCTCTATACATCTTCCTCCTCAGTTTGTGCATTCAGTAAGGTATCAAGAACATCTGGTTAAACATATACAAATCTTTAATAATTTTTAGGTTCCTTCTTGTTGTCCTCGTCATTTCTCTCTGCAAATTCACCAATTCTCACATTTTCACTTTCCACAATTTTGTTAGTAGATTTTTTCAGACATTTGTAAGCTTTTCTCTTTATAGAATATCCTAAGAATATTCCCTCATCTCCTTTAGATTCAAACTTACCATCTCTAGCATATTTAAGAATATAGCATCTACTTCCAAATACTTTGAAATAACTCACATTAGGTTTGTGATCATACCAAATCTCATAAGGTATCTCATGTGTACCCTTCTTCAATTGTACTCAATTAAGTGTATAAGCAGAAGTGTTGACTGCTTCTCTCCAATAAGTTTGAGTAATCCCCTCCTCAATATTAGTGTTCTCGCACAATCCACAATGGATATGTTTCTTCTCTCAGCTATACCATTCTGTTGTGGTGTCCTTAGTGTAGACAATTGTCTCTTTATTCCATATTCATTACATAAGAGTGTAAACTCATCAGAAGTAAATTCTCCTCCTCTGTTAGATCTTAGACACCTTAGTTTTCTTCCAGTCTCCTTTTTAACTCTTTCCTTGTACCACTTAAACATCTGGAAAGCTTCATATTTCTCTTTCAAAAATATGACAGACATCATTCTAGAATAATCATCAACAAACATAATGAAATATCTATCACCATAGTAGCTTTGTGTTCTCATCGGTCCACATAGGTGAGTGTGCACTAAGTCCAAAATTCCTTGTGTAACATAAGACTTGCTTGTAAAACTTGACTTAGTCATTTTTCCAACTTGAAAATCCTTACACATGACATTCTCAGGTTTCTCTAACCTCGGTAGACCTCTTACTCTATTATTTTTGCTCACTTTAATTAGATTGTCAAAATTTACATGACATAATCTTTTTTCCATAACCATGCATCTTCAATTTTAGCATACAAAAAACTATTAATAGATGTATCAAGATAAAATAGGATACCTTTAGATTGTTCTCCAATGGTAATCAAACTTCCTTTCTAATCAAATTCTTTTACCTTCCCATTCTGAAATTCTAGTCGGTGACGTAAATTGTTTAGCTGTACCACACTCAACAAATTGTACTTTAATCCTTCAACCCAATATCATCACATCTTGTATTATTTAACAGAATTATTGGACCTTTACCTTTCACAAGATATGGAGCATCATTACCAAATATTACATATCCTCCATTATGTTATTCCATAGTAATGAACTTAAGTTTATCACTAGCCATGTGTTGTGAACACCCACTGTCTACAATCGAGGTATAATTTTTTCTTAGATGTGATATTAGGGATTTTTCTTCTTGATTTTATTCATCATAATTGTCCTTGATGAAAACCTATACAACTTATTCTTCAACATCATCATCTATTTCATCATGAGTTAGTCCTTCATTAGCAATATGACATGACTTATTACCTTTATTTTTGTAATCTCATAATATCCTGAATCTATTTTCTCTTTTGTTCTCATCTCAGTTGTCTTTCTTCTCATCACTATCATTTTCAGGGCATTTAGAAGCAATATGTCCAATCTTATTTCATTTAAAACATTTCAAGGTAATCTTACCTTGGTACTTGCCTTTACCTCTTTGTAGTCTTCTGGCTAGCAGAGCTTCAAATTCTCTTTCATTTGCTTCATCTCCAGCATATAGTTCTTCTAACTCACTCTTGCATCTATAGAATATTTCACTAGCACTACTTGCATAACCACCACTAGGTCTAGACTCCCTAGAAATTCCAATCTTCAAAGATGATTTAAATGCAGACTCAATCCTAGAAGTAGCAGGTAAACTATTATCAAAATAATTAAGCTCAAAAGAAATCAACTTACCAATAGTAGCATCCAGTGAAACAGTCATATGAGGAATGGATGTCAGTTCTTGTATTGTATACACTCGGATAGCATACATAGCTAACAATTTTCTTAACAGTTTTCTTGCCACATCTTCTTCAGTAATTTTTCCTCCAGCACCTCTAATAGTATTCACAGTTTCCTTTAGTCTAGTGTTGTATAGTGTAACATTTTCACATTCTTTCATTCTCATAGAATCAAATTTCCCTCTTAAGCTTTCATCTTTTTCCTTCATAACATACCAATCTCCACCATGTATCAATTAAATCCTATCCCAAATCTTCTTGGTTGTATCACATCCTATAATTTCATTGAACTGCAGGTCGGTGAGAGTGGATGCTATCTCAGTCATTGCTTGTGTGTGGTCTTGCTTTTATCTTATCTTCTCAACTGTCAAAGGAAAATTTGTCGGTGGTGTATACTCATTGTCAACATAATACACTGCATAATCTCTAATAATAGATGGGTGCAACCTCATTCAGTTTTTCCATGTAGAGAAGTTATCCTTATTTAGCTTAGGTGCCTCCCTCTTATACTCAAGTCCTTTTAAACATATCTCTTGGAGTAATTAGCTCTGATACCAATTTTTGGATTACTGAGAGGGGGGTGAATCGGAAAACTATGATACTTAATACTTAAAATTTTAACTGTGATTCAACTCGGTAGGATAAACAACAACAAAAACAACTGAATCACAAAATATCTTCAATAAATTAAGCAGTAACTTGTATAAAAATTAAATAACATGCACATGAATCATTCAACACATTTGACACCAGATTTAACTAAGAAATCCAATTTGGGAAAACCCTCTATGGGAATTGTCACCCATAAATAAAAATACTCTTCTAAAGTATGCTCGGTTAATAGCTTATCATGTTAAAGATTACAATACACATTTGTTAAATGTGACCCTGCTAGGGGATTTACCTCAGACCCATTAAGATCTTCACCCTATTAGGAGTGTCCTAGTTAGAGGAATTTGAACACTCTTTTAGAATGTCACCTTTCTCAAGGATTTTACAATAAGACTGTTAATTCCACTCGGTTAAGAGACTTTGTTGTTACAAATGAAAATAAGAAACAATATGTAAATGATTTGTAAAACTAAAACTACCTCTTACTTGATCAGATCCCTTTATGCTCTCTCTAACTACTGGCATCAACACTTCATCAATCTCTTCACTTAGACTTGGATTTATCACTTCTTTTCTCTTCATTGCATCACTCGGTAGCACTTGAACACTTCAAATTGTCAGCCATTTGTTCTTCAAATTCATCCTTTAAATAGACTCTATTTTTCCTTCTTAATCTGCTTGATCAGGTTTTCCTTCAATCACGCTTAGCCATTAGATTAACCTTTTTGAACTAATTCAGTGAAACTGAAACTCGGTTAGCCACTTTAGCATCACCTTGGAACTTGCACTTTTATTGTAAATAAAACCTTCACTTTTCCACTTAATCTATACCATAAATGTCTTTCTTGAATTTTCATGTCCATAGATCTTGTAACCAACTTCCTTTTCATTCTTGGAATCCTCCACATCATTGTAGCATTGCATTAAATATGTTCTTATCCTTTTTTCTCAAATATATTATGTTCATTAACTAACTTTCAGTTCGATGACTAACATGCACTGCTCGGTTCTTCAATGTCTCAGTGTCTTGACCGACTTTCATAACCCTTTACCGACAGACTCTCTTTGCTCGGTAACTTAACTCTTTAGTCTTACCGACTTTCTCACTCTTCTTTACCGACTTGATAAAGTAGAAACTAATTATATCAAGATGATCTTATCATTATTTGATCTTTATCTATTTCCCCATTAAATCAACTTTGAAAGATATCACAATTCAATATGAACCAAAAATCAATTTCTTGACATCAATGAACAAATAAAAACTTATCTAATTCTTTCTACAATCATGTATACCTCTGATCTTGATTTTCATCATCATCTCCATCAATTGAATAAAAATTTTACCCTAGGTACAAGTACTCAACTTCAACCTGTACCCTTGGAGGTACACTCTACAGAAAAAGCCTTAGGATCTTGGGAGTGCAAAAGAAATGGTCTAAAACAGACAAAAAATGAGGAAAAATGACAAATCAAGCATAAATGCATCCATGTTCTAGGAGATCACTAAAATGGGGCTTACAATGGTCTTTGAGATTCCAAATTAATGGGTGCTAACTTATAAGATGGTACAAGCAACTTTTTTATGTCTATCTTTTCTTTGTTATATTTTTTGAATTGGGTTTCTCATCCCTGTAAAACTAGTTTACATTTAATCAAAAACTTGATGTAAAAATTTGATTTTTTTCAAATGAATATAAGTTGTATTCTCTGTAGAAAAAAAATTGTTGGTTAGGTAAAAATTTGGTTTTCATCTCTCCTTGGAAACCATTTTTTAATTCATCCCATGATCTTATGAAGGATATCCTGCATGGTTCGGCTTTCCAAACATTCCTTATGAATTTTTAGACCTTGGGATTTCGCAAAACCTAGGAGATTGGTTTGGTAAATTTTTTAATTCTCATTCTAAACTTGTAGAGGGTTCTTTATTGATAAATATTTGTGTATTAATTAATACAAGTTCCTCTATACCCCATTCTTGCAATCATAAGTCTATTGATGGAACTTGGCATCAGGATATTATTAAAGAAAATTGATAGTTTTTCTAAATTTGTGGTCCTTATGGAATCTCCTTTGCCTACCAAATCAGAAAATCCCTCACCTGTTGGAAATAAAGAGGGCTCATCTTTCCTTTCCAATAATCCTTCCACTAATCATCCTAATCCCTAAGATTATATGTCGGTAAGGAAAGGACTATCAGTTCTTGATACTATCTCAAAGGATGAAATGGATGCTTTGATTAGGGACAAACTTAAGACACATTGTTAGCATGCTGCATCTTGGGCATAAAATAGGTTAAAAGCTAACTCCTTCGAGGGTCAGCCTGATATGGAGGTTCCTATGTCGTAAGAAAATATTTCAATTAAGAAAAAAGCAAATTTAAATGTTGTTGGGGAAAACACAAGGGTTTCTCTGAGTAGGGATTCTAATGTTGTTATTGTCCCTTCTCTAGCTCCTAATATAAGTACTTTAAATGATAATACTTTTTCTACTAAAGGCTCTATCTTGATTTCTCCTAATGATAACTTGATCTCTCAAGTTAAAAACATTATTGAGGATACTAATGTTTTCATAGATAAGGAAACTACTAATATGATAGTCATAGCCATTGATGAAGATCTGGTTCAATTGAGTCATCATATTTATATTCCTACTTCACAAAATCCTTTCGACATTCTATCTCTAGATAAAGCTTTTTGTTTTCAGAATGCTAATATCTTTGGGATAAATAAAAAACAACATAAATTTTCTTCTTTTCCAATATTTCAATCCCCCGTGTCTCCTTGTTCTCCTATAACCTCTCCATCTAGAAGGGTAAGGAAACCTAAAATTATCAAGACTCGGTAGGAAATTGATGTTGGCATTTAGGCCACTCTTTTTTCTTCTCTAAATTCCTCCAAAAAGAAGAGGAAAAATAAATTTTGTCCTGCTTTCACTAGATCTGTTGCTTATAAAAGAAATTTACAGTTGGATTTTCTTGATGGAAATATTGTCCATGAAAAAATTATAAGAAGAGGGGATCCACAGTCTCCCCTTGAGGCCAATGAAGTTCATATCATGGAATTTTAGGGGCTTAAATTCCCCTAATAAGAGACGTTTCATTAGGTGTCAACTAGATCTAGTTAAGTTTAACATTTCTACGTTGCAAGAATCTAAATTAAGTACTTATGGTGCATATCAACTATCCAAATCTTAGAAAATAGGGAATTTTTGTTTGGTCCCCTCTTCCAAGGCCTTAGGTGGTCTTTCCATCCTTTGGAATGATCACTTTGTTGATTTATCTATGATTGCATCTTCATCTAATTGGATGATGTATCTTGTTAAAAGTAGAATGTCGTTGGTTAATTTTTAATTATTTAACATTTATGGGCCTATGGGTTCTTTTTAAAAAAGGATTCTTTGGGATCATTTGTCCATTATTCCCTCACCATTGAAAAATGAGCTTGTTGTGTTTGGAGGTGATTTTAATGCAATCTTGGATGACTTTGAAAAGGTTGGGGGCCTAATCCTTAATAAGAGAGTTATGAAATATTTTAATTCTTTTATTCAATCTAAATCCTTGGTTGGTTGTAAAACTCATAATGTTCCTTTTACTTGGACCAACATGCATAAAGAATTATGTTAGATTGAATAAATATTAGAAATATTTTTGTAATAAAAATTGGCTTGATAAGGATGTTGATATTTATACCAGTGCCTTGCCCAATCCGAATTTTGATTAGTTTCCCATTTTATTTTCTATACAAGAGGATAAAGCTCCTAAGAAAATTCCCTTCAGATTTGAACCAATGTAGTTTTGAGACAAGTCCTTTATTCTCTTGTTGGAATAGTAGTGGGCGGCTGCCCCTTTCGTCAGGGATCAAGAATGTTTCAAATTGTTAAGAAGCTTGTCCATTTGAAAGAAAAAATCAAACAATGGAATATTTATAATTTAAAAAAAAAATTTAATAAGAAAGTTAGGCTCCAGAATGAGATGGATTTGTTAAATGCTTCTAATTTATGCTATGTCTTGGATTTAAAAACATATGGTTTGCAAAATATCCCCAGGACGAATTAGTTGAAGTTCTTTATAGGTAAGAATCTTATTGGCGACAGAAATCCAAAGATATTTGGTTGTCAGATGGGGATAGAAACAAAGAATTCTTCTATTATTCTACCAATTTATGTAGACAAAGAAATAGAATTTCACAAATCTAGGACATCGTCAGTAACTTGATAGAATATGAGAAGGAAATTTATCTAGAAGCAACTAAATTATTCAAAAAAATTCTTTCTACAAAGCAAGTTGAAATTAAGGACAACATTCTAAATGCAATCCCCACTCTTTTTTCTAAGGATGTTCATAATATGCTTATGTCTTCATTTACTTTACAATATTTAAAGGAGGTTATCTTCTCTATAACTCCTGAGAAAGCCTCGAGTCCTGACGAGTTTACTGCTTTATTTTTTTTTCAATGTTGGTATTTCATTGGTCATGATGTTCTTCTTGCTTTAAAAGAATCTAGATAGAATAAGAATATTCTTAAGGAAATAAATTCAACCTTTTTAGATATTATTCCAAAATTTTAAAATCCTATATCTTTTGCTAATTTTTTCCAAATATCTTTATACAATACCTTGTACAAAAATTTCACAGAAGCTATTTCCATGACGGTGGGTAGAATTATCTTAAAAATTATATTTGAGGAACATGGGGTATTTTTCCCTCATAAGGATACCTAATATGGAGCAATAATGGCTCATGAGGTGCTTCATTCTATTTCTATTCTTAAAATCCTTGTTACGGTACTTAAACTTGATATGATGAAGGCCTATGATGGGATCAACTGGGATTTCTTATTTTCTATTCTTAGAAATTTGGATATGCAGATAGATGGGTTAAATGGATCTCTTCATGAGTATCTAGTATTGCTATATTTTTATTACTTTTAAATGGCTTCCCTTGTGGTTTTTCCCCTCCCACAAGAGGTCTTAGGAAAGGGGATCTACTATCCCCCTTTCTTTTTATTATTATGGCAGAAGGTCTGAATGGGTACACTATTGCTATTAGAGTTGTTAGGCTATAGAGAGGTATTAATATGCCTAATGTGGATCCAAATACTCATTGTCTTTTTGGTTATGACACCATGTTCTTTGATCATGCTTCAATTGGTGAGTCTAAAGTAATGAAAAAGGTCATTTTTGACTATTTATTAGTTTCTGGTTAGTGCACTAATATCCAGAAATCCAAAAACAAAATTATGAATGTTTCTCCTTTGGTTAAAAATAGTTTGTCTCTTTTTTGGGGTTTAGATGTTGGTACTTTTCCCTATAAATCCCTTGGTATTCCTTTCTTTTTTGGCTTTGAGAAACATAACTTTTGGGAAAAGGTAATATCCACCATTTCTTCTAGAATTATGTCTTGGTTATACAAATGGTTATCTTTTTTTAGTTAAATTCTTATGATTAAATAAGTTCTTAATGCTATTCCAATTTATTTAATGTTTTTGTTAAAACCCCTAAAATAACCATCATAAAACTGCAATCCATCTTAAGGTATTTCCTATGGAATGATAATGTAGGTGGAAAGGATAGATACCACTTTTATCCTAGGATAAAGTTTTCCTCCTCAAAGATGTGGGTGGTGCTAGTATCAAGGGGTTGGAGAACCAAAATCTATCCCTTGAGGCTAAGTTGGTTTGGAAACTATATAAAAACCCTTCTTCTAAGTGAGACAAAATTATGATAGAAAAATATTTAAATAATAGTAATAAAGAAAAAAATTCATTTCATATTCTCTCCCAAAAGGATTTTTGATATAGAACTTTATGGTAAAATGCATATCTATTATCCTTTCTCATTTATCTTGACTTGTTCACAATGACTGGCAGACTAGATTTTGGGAGGAAGCTCGTAATGGCGACCCTCCTATGAATTACATACGAGATTGGTCTATTCTAATGAATATCTTGAAACCTCTTTGGGGTGTTCATATTTTGGGCTATTTTTGTTTAGATTATATTGATCTTCTCCCTATAGAAAAATCGAAATACATTGACTTTCCTTTTGTTTCACAATACCTTAAACAAGCTTATTATGAAGAAATGGAAAAAAGGTATCTAGTCTTCTTTGATGAGGAAGATGAAATTATTTGGTTGAAAGCTAAAATAGGATTATATACTATTAAAGATGGGTATAATTCTATTGCTTCCTCTTCTTGTATTGATATTTGGCCTTCAAGGTTTTTTTTGGGTTCAATTCAACTTCTCTCCCCAAGGCGGGAGCATTTTCCTGGCTAGCAGTGCAAGATAAAGTGCTTACAAGTTTTTGGCTAGAGAGGCTTGGAATTACATTTGTGTTTCCTTGTGTCTTTTATGGGCATTTCATTGAATCTTTTGATCCCCATTTTTTTGCATTTCCCCTTTGTTGTTGAATGTTGGTACCGACTCCTTGGTAAGTTGGGATGGTCTTCTATATTTTGTACATATTTGAAGATGCATTTTTTTAGTTGGTCATCCTTGTGTTCTAATTCTTTTTTTTTCTTATAGAATATTCTTCCATCTCTGTTAGTTTAGAATATCTAGTTAGAATAAAATAATTGAATATTTAGAAAAAAATTCTCCTCTCTAATTGAGGACTTATCTTGGTTGGAATAATATATTTTAGAAGTTACTCTTTCATATATATATATATGAATCATTTAAAAAAATTCTCTCTTTGGGATATCAAGATTATTAAAAATTGGAAATCCCTGTCTATTTTTCCCATTCAGGGTGTTATTGTAGGTGACATGGGAATGGAGAATAAAAGGAACCAGGTTAAATGCACCCCCTCTCCCAGAGGTACATTTAAACATAATTATGATGGGGCCTCTAGAGGTAACCTTGGAAAATATAGTGTGGGGTTAGTTATTTCAAATCTTGATGGTAAAATTGTGAAAGCTTCTTATAAACCAATTATAGATAGGACAAACAATAGTGCAGAATCGCAAGCTCTACCCCTTGGTATTGATTTTTCCATACTTTAGGGATTAAGGATATTATCTTCAAAGGGGAATCTATGTTTATTATTTACATTGTTTCTAAATAAAAATTGCATGTATGGAAAAACCAATACCTATCAGGTAAGGTTATCAATTTATGAACTATAACTGATTGAATGTTTGAAGATGATAAGTTGATGATCACCGAGCTGGAGAAAGTAAATACAAGTCATTAAATCAATTAATGTATTGTATTTTCATTGATGTCAACCTAATATGTTATGATTACTCATACACATAATGTCACAACACTTTAAGATCTAAAGAGACAAAGTTTTTGTTGTCGGTAAAGGTATACACCGAGTGATAGGGCTACCTAAGAACAGTGAACCGCGAGCAGTTCACAGTGTTTCTCAATGGACAGTCAAGAATGACAGACAATGTTACCCAAGAGACATAGTGGCACCTGAGATCAAAAGTGCCAGAGCAATTTTTACCGAGAAAACTAAGAGTTGATGACCGAAATCAACTGGAGTTAGAAAACAACAAAACTACTTAGCTGAAAGAGCATATTTAGAGTTAAGTGATTGACTGCTTTATTTTCATCGACCAGATGAACTAAGGATAAGATGAAGATTTAAAGCTAGTTTTATTCACAATTTTCAAGAATAAATCTATAGAATAAAACTAAAGCAAATATTTAAAGATTAAAGCAATGCATGGCGAGATTTGCGGATCAACAAGCAATCTACGTCAAGAACAAGGAAGCCAAGAATATTGAACGGTAAAATCATGTCTATATAAAGAGAAAAGGAATTCATTATCAATAGAGGAATTTTGAATATAATTCTGGTGAAGATAGAAGTATTCATGTAGATCTGATCATACAAGCTGGGGAACAGAGCCAAAGAAATTCTGCAGACACCGAGCAACAGAAGTAAAGCATTCACCGAGCAGAATAGAAGAAAGAAGGGGAGAAAAGGAATTGAAGAGAACATTTATCAGAGAGGTATTATGGACTAACAATAGATCTGAAAATCTACAAGTTAAATTTGTATTATTGAACAAATCATTTATTGTTTTAGTTTAACCATTGATTCATAAAATCTCTTAACCGAGTGGGATTTAACCATCCTTATTGTATTGAGATACTCAAGAGTATCAAAAGGTTTTCATGTTGAAAACATAGTGAATGCTAGGTCAAATGATAAAATTTTAGTTTTTAATCCTCTAACAAGGTCGCACTTAATAGTGTGTCTGTAACCTTTGATAGGGTTGGCTCTTCACCGAGCTCACTTCAAAAGAGTGAAAATTTCAAGTTACCGGTCCCAAGTGGTTTTTCCCTTAATAGGATTTCCACATTAAAAATTCATATGTCAAATGTGTATATGGTTCATTGCTTTGAAGTTTTTCTTTACACATTACTAAAAAAGGATTGGTTGGTAAAGACTAAGTTTAATTACTACTATTCGGTAAAGGCTAGGAAAAGATAAAAAATACATTCATCGAGCAGTATATATTTGATAAAATTACATAAGGCATACATCTTGTAGGACTGAAAGATAACTAGACGACATTATATTTGTGATATAAGTTTTGGTTGGAATTATTGGAATTATTTTGAGGCCACTGATTCACCCCCCCCCCCTCTCAGTTATTCTAACAATTAACAATCAATCAACTCCAAGATTTATCCTCTCACGAGATATCACATTGTTATAGAGAGGCCAATTTTATTGCTAATTTGTCGGCTGACAAAGAAATTGACAACCACTATTTCGTTCAGGAAATTTTGGGTGAAGACCTCCCCTCTATCATACAAAATTAATAAATAGATTTTCAAAATTCAGCCTCCCTCCCTTTCCTTCTTTTGGGGGACATGTATTTTGGTTATCTCTTTGTTTATTTGTATATGATTTCTTTTAAATATATTGCATGTATGGAATGTTATTGTTAACCATCATGATTTTGGGTAGATGTCAAGGTTCCCATTTTTCTTATTGTCTTTGATATGCTTGATTTGTCATCCCTTGATTACTCCTTAATCATATTAAAGGTAGTGGAAACCATGGTTTCCTTACCACCTTCCCCTAATTGAGTTGGTTTATTTTTTCATCCACTTACATAAATCTCAATTGCTTTTTCTTCTTGGTAGATGTTGTGTATTTTATTTTTCCATATGTCGTTGGAATTTCTATCCCTTATGTGTTTTGTACATCATTACATATGGGTGACATAGAATCGACATCATTATCCATGTCTATTTCTTTGTTGGTATTTCTTGCTTATGTGTATTTTGATTGATATCTCCATACATTACAACTCTTTTGATGCTAATATAATTGATGGTACTTTTGAATATATATATTGTACTTTGTTGTTTGTGATCAAATGTGCTAATTGATTATGAGTTTTTTTACTTTGTTTCGTGACATGAGATATTATATATTGTGGTTATTGATAAGTGTTGGCATTGATCACCTAATTGGGAAAGATAAACAAATAATGATACATGTCTGATCAAATTTTGTCATTGATGGTCAAACACACTAAGCAGTCTATCATATCAACTGACATCAACCGGTAATGAAGAAATTGATCTGTACAACCTAAAATTGGCTAAGTGACATAACAAGCATAATGGGATTCTGAAGAACAAATATGCAGATCGAAGTATTATGAGGAGTAGTTTTACAGGATGACTCATTATAACATTTTAGAGATGAAATTCACGACTAAATTTTTAAATATTAATATAATATGTGGATTTGAATGATTAATCAGTATTTTGGAGGAAACATTGCAACATTATTTCTTTGATTGCTAAGTGACAAATCGGTTCAGATTTCAAGGTGAGGTTTTTCTATAAAGGACAATTGAATTGTCAAGATTATATTGGTTTACTTGAAGGAATGGTTTTATCCAAGGTTAGCGATGATCTGGGGCATTCAACAAGGAGTTTAACCTAAAGTGTTAAATGACCTAAAAAACAAGGTTTGAATTCTTGAGATTGGTGATTTGAATGAGAGGAAAGGAAAACACTTAAGAAGCAAAATTAACGGTATTGATTAAGCGGAAAAACACTAAGGAAAATAGTAGTGAAGAGGTGAGATAGTTTTTGGAGAAAAGAAAGATCAATCAGGGGTCGGTACAAGAGATTGTGAAGAGATTGGATAGAGAGGTCTGAGACATAGAAATTATGGAAGTATGAGAAGGTACAAAGCTTATGCAAGAGCATCTTGGGTCATTGGAAATCCTGCACAACCAAAAAGATGTTTGCTTTAGTTCTTTAGTTTTTTCTCTGTCACTCGGGTTCTACTGCTCGGGCATGCTTATCGTCGCTCAGGTTCTGTTTCTTGGGCATATTTGTCTTTTGTTGCTTGGTCATGCTTTACTGATAGGTTTTGGTGATGTCCTTACCGATGGGTTTATTGATGCTCGGGTATGCCTTACCGATAGTTGCTGATTTTCGGTGTTCATTTGCCCGAGATGCTTATTTTTGGAGTTGGATCTTTGGCCGACTTCTTCATTGAATTGATTTGGGGTCTCTCATTGGGATCTGTGCTGCCCTAAATCTGGGTCTCACTTATGGATTTGAGCATTGACCTCTCTTGTGGGTCTCTTGTATATATTATTTTATATGTTCTTAGTTTAGGTATAAAAGCTTAGAGAAAGAAAGCAAATGTTTAGATATTGAGATCGAAGGTCCGTGATCTCTATTGTATGAAGATCTTACTATAATTCATTAAATATATGGCCGAAACTAGGAAGGCCTTACAACCCTGCATGTAATGATTTTGATAAGTTAATATAAATGATCTCTATTTTTTCTTCTCTCACTGTGTTGTTTGGCTTCCACATTGGTTCTGCAAGGTGGTTTGGTGGTTGGGTGAGCCTCTAGCCCTATCTACTTGTCCCTCCTTGTGTAAGGTGGTATTAGAGCGTGGTGAGATCTAAGTTCCTTCTTTAAACCCTAACCCTAGTTGGTATTGTTGTGGGGTGGCAGATTGCGATCTGACCTACAATTGTAGAGGGTTCAAGATGGTTCGTGGGAGAGGAAATGCAGATCCAAGTCTAGCTGATATGCTTAGATAGATGGCTACTAGATTGGAAGCTCTTGAGATAGCCCAATGTAGAGGAAGACATCTTGATGATGTTAGTGATAATGAAAATGAAGAGGTTCATGGTGAAGATGCACCTGCACCTATGATGAATCAGGAAGAAGAGTGATTCCTAAGAGCTTTGACAAGTTTGAAATCCACACCCCAGTTTAATCCTCCTGAGTATATTGGAAAATTGGATTATGATGAATTGATTGACTGGATAATAGAGATGGAAAAGTATTTTGAATATAAAAATGTGGTAGAGGATAAGAAGGTGAAGATTGCAAGAACAAAATTGAAAGGACATGCATCCCTATGATGGGAACATCTGCAATTGGATCAGAAGAAGAAAGGTAAAGACAAAATCAAGGTATGGGACAAGATGGTTATCAAATTGAAAGGCAAGTTTTTACCTTGTGATTATTAGATTAACCTAATCTGATGAACGCAAAGTTTGAAGCAGAAAGACAAATCAGTAAAAGATTACACTGAGGAATTCTATTGATTGGACATCAGATCTAGACATGTTGAAGATGAGGTGGAAAGAGTAGCAAGATATCTGAATGGCTTGAGAAGTTTTATACAGGATGAAATCAGTTTGGTCAAGATGGAAGGCATTGAGAAGGCATACCAATTTTCCCTAAAAGATAAAGAAAAGTTGAATAGAAGATATGAACACAGAAAAAGAGGTAGAGGAGGTAGATTCCCTAGAGGAAGAGGTAGATCTGATGGTGAAAATAGTAGATCAGAACCAGACAAGTCAGTTTCAGACACATCTCAAGATAAAGGAAAGACTGAATGGAAAGGTGGAAATTCATACCGAGGAAGAGGTAATTAATCTAGAGGTGGTTATAGAAGAAAAGGATTCCAAGTAACTTGTTACAATTGTGGTGAAGAAGGACATAAATCCTTTGAATATGCACATGCAAGAAAGAAAGGCAGTAGTAGCAGAAATGCATTGGTGCAAGAGGAGTCACCAAATGAAGCTGAAAAGGAAGGAAATTTCATGATCCAAAGGATACTATGTAGTGAAAAGGATAAGAAAGATGCGATCAGGAAAAGTTTGTTCAAGACTAGATCTAGAGTTGCAGACAAAGTGTGGAAAGTGATTGTTGACAGTGGAAGCTCAGAGAATCTGGCATCTGAGGAAATGGTTGCAAATTTACAATTAGAGAGGATGAAACACTAGAAACCCTATCAGATCTCATGGATCAAGGATGATCATACAATGATGGTGAGTGAATAATGTTTTGTGAATATGAAATTGGAAAGTATTATGATAAGGTGTTGTGTGATATTATGCCCATGGATTGTTGTCATATTTTGTTGGGTAGACCTTGGCAATATGATAGACATGATATACATGATGGAAGATTGAATTGGTATTCTATTTGGGTTGATGGTAAGAAGAAAGTTTTGTTACCTTTGATTGAAGAATCTGTTGGTGAGATATGTACATCTGTGAAAGTTTTTCTGATGGAAGGTAGATAATTTGTTAAGGATTTGAAAAGAAATGATATCTATTATGCTTTGATTCCTAACAAACCAAGTAAGAATACAGAAAGTGAAGTTCTTGCAGAAGTTGGAAAGTTTCTCACTGTGTACAAGGAGATAATTTCAGATAATGTACCTGATGGTCTACCACCAATGAGAGATATCAGTCATTGTATGGATTTGATTCCTAGAGCTAGTTTACCAAACAAAGCACCACATCGATTAACACCAACCAAGAATGAAGAGCTTAACCGACGAGTTCATGAACTATTGAACAAAGGTTTGATTCAAGAAAATTTGAGTCCATGTATAGTACCTGCTGTGTTGGCACCTAAGAAGAATGGAGAATCGAGAATGTGCATTGATTCCAGAGCAATTAATAAGATCATAGTAAAGTATAGGTTTCATATATCGAGAATGGATGACATAATGGATTGTTTGAGTGGAGCAAGATATTTTACCAAAAGTCATTTGAAAAGTGGATATCATCATATCAGAATCAGAGAAGGTGATGAATGAAATACTACTTTCAAGACAAAGGAAGGTTTGTATGAGTTTTTGGTTATGCCCTTTGGTTTAACTAATGCACCAAGTACATTTATGAGATTAATGAATGAAGTTCTAAACAAGTTCTTGAATAAGTGTGTGATTTAATGTTTGGATGATATTATTATAATCAGTAAGACTAGAGAAGAGAATTTGATGCATATAAGGCAAGTGTTGCAGAGGTTAAAAGAAGAAAAGTTGATGCTAAATCTGAAGAAGTGTTCCTTCATGAAAGAAGAACTTGTGTATTTGGGTTTTGTGATTTCAGATGGTGGTTTGAAGATGGATCGAGAAAAGGTTGAAGCTATACTAAGTTGGCCTACACCTGAAAATGTCATTGAGGTAATATCATTTCATGGATTGGCAAGTTTTTACAAGAAGTTAATCTGAAATTTTATTTCTATCTGTAATGTTGTGATTGAGACAATGAGAGGAGAAAAAAGAGAATTCAAATGGACACATGGAGTTGGTAAGAGTTTTGAAGCTAAAGGTTGCTGAATTACCCATGTTAGCCTTACCTAATTTCAATAAGGTATTTCAAGTTGAATGTGATGCAAGTGGAAGTGCAATTGGAGCTGTGTTGACTCAAGAAAGTAAACATGTTTCTTTCTTTAGTGAAAAGTTGAATGATGCAAAAAGGATATATTATGTATATGATCAGGAGTTCTATGCTATTGTGAAATATATGAAGAAGTGGAGACATTATTTGATGCCAAATAAATTTGTGTTGTATACTGATCATAAGTCTTTACAATATTTGGGTAGTCAAAATAAGTTGAATCATAGACATATGAAATGGGTAGAATATTTGCAGAGCTTTACATTTGTAATAAAGCATAAGAGTGGAGTTTCTAATAGAGTTGTTGATGCATTGAGTAGAAGAAGATATTTGTTGACTGAAATGAGAATTCAAGTTCTTGGTTTTGATAACATGAAGAATTTGTATGAAAGTGATCCTAATTTTTTAGAGCAGTGGAGAGTGTGCAGAGAACCAAATTCAAATTAATAAAGTAAGTATGAAGACTATTTTATTCAGGAAGATATGTTGTTCAAAGGTATTCAATTGTGTATACTGAGAGGTTCAATGAGAACTAATTTTATAAAAGATAAACATAGTAGTGGACTGGCTGGACATTTTGGTATTGATAAAAAATTAAGTTTGTTGAAGGAGAGGTACTTTTGGCCTCAATTGTTTAAGGATGTTCAGAAATTTGTGAGAAGTTGTGGAGTTTGCCAAGTTTCCAAAGGAGTGAGTCAGAATACTGAATTGTATACAGCGATTATTATTCCTGAGAAACCTTGGAGTGATATCAGCATGGATTTTGTTCTTGGCTTACCTAGGAAAACAAGAGGTAATGATTCTATTTTTTTTTTGTTGTGGATAGAATATCTAAGATGACATATTTCATACCATGTAAGAAAAAATTAGATGCAGTACATATAATAGATCTGTTCTTTAAGGAGATTGTCAGATTGCATGGATTACCGAGGAGTATCATCTCTAATTGAGACAGTAATTTTGTTAGCTATTTTTGAAGAACACTTTGGAATAAGTTGGATACTGAGTTGAAGTTTAGTTCTACATTTCATGCACAGAATGATGGACAAACAAAGGTTGTAAACCAAAGTTTGGGTAATTTGTTGAGATGCTTAGTTGGAGACACACCAAGTAATTTGTTGAGATGCTTAGTTGGAGGCACACAACTAAGAGGTATATCAAATTCAAGAGATATTGTTGGTGAAGAGAAAACAAGTGTTGAAGCAGAAGAATTCGCAGAATTTATGAAGACATTGCATGCAGATGTGAAATAGAAGCTAGAGAAAAGTAATCAGAGATACAAAGATGATGTAGACAAATCAAGAAGAAATAAGACATTTGAAGTTGGTGATACTGCAATGGTTCATCTAAAGAAAGGAAGATTTCCTAGAGGAACATATCGTAAATGGAAGATGAAGAAATTTGTTCCTTGCAAAATACTAAGAAGATTTTATAGTGGAAATGGTTATGAAATTTAATTACCTGATGACATGGATATATCACCTATATTAAGTATTTCAAACTTGTATGCATATCATGAACCTGATGAAGAAGTAATAGTACCATGTGATTATCCTAAGAAGCAGATAGAGGAAGTTGAAAATATTTTGAAATAGAAAGTTGGCAGAAGCACAAGAGGAAAGGAATACATGGAATATCTGGTAAAGTGGAAGAACAGACCAATCGAGGACTCATCTTGTCTTTCTCAATATAAGTTGGATTCATTTCAGGTTGGACCTGACACATGATTCAGGGAATCATTTATTGTAACCCCAGGTATCTGATGCAGGAGAATCTTGGGTCATTGGCAATCCTGCGTAACCAAAAAGATGTTTTCTTTAGTTCTTTAGTTTGTTCTCTGTCGCTCGGGTTCTGCTGCTCGGGCATGCTTGTCTCTGTTGCTCGAGTTCTGTTGCTTGGGCATGTTTGTCTTCTATTTCTCAGTCATGCTTTACTGACAGGTTTTTGTGATGTCCTTACAGACGGGTTTTCTGATGCTCGTGTATGTCTTACTGATGGTTGCTGATTTTCGGTGTTCATTTGCTCGAGATGCTTATTTTGGGAGTTGGATCTTTGGATGACTTCTTCATTTAATTTTCATTGCTAAATTGATTTGGGGTCTCTCATTGGGATTTGTGTGGACCTAAATCTGGGCATCACTTATGGATTTGAGCACCGACCTATCTTTTTGGTCTCTTGTATATATTCTTTTATATGTTCTTAGTTTAGGTATCAAATCTTAGAGAAAGAAAGCAAATGTTTAGATATTCAGATCAAAGGTTTGTGATCTCTATTGTATGAAGATCTTATTGTAATTCATTGAATATATGGCCTAAACTAGGAAGGCCTTACATCCCGACATGTAATGATTTTGATAATTTAATATAAAGGATCTCTGTGTTTTCTTCTCTCACTATGTTGTTTGGCTTCCACATTGGTTCTGCAAGGTGGTTTGGTGGTTGGGTGAGCCTCTGGCCCCGTCTACTTGTCTCTCCTTGCGTCAAAAGCTTAAAGGATCTTACAAGAAAGGTGTGCTACTATAGATCAATCACTTGTTATTCTCTAAAAATTGCAGCAAGCTAAATCCTTTCACAAGGTAGACTCTTACTTGTCTTAGTTTAAAAATCCTTTCACAAGGTGAATCTCTAGATTGTAAATTTTAATTCTCACATGAGGTAGACTTTAAAAGGTCTTTATTGTACATCTCATAGTGTACTAGGCATATATCACAAGATGTATAACTCTCAGAAAGTGTTTTTGTAAGTCTTTCACAGGGCACCTTCCACACTGCAGTAGAGAAGATTGTGGGTTCCATTGAGAGGAACCTTCTTACAACAATATGGTGAGAATGCACAAAATAACAGATTATAGAGCAATAGAAGAACTCAGAATGAATCTATTGATCGCGGGCCACTTCGAGGGGGTAACCTCCTTTGAGCAAGCTCAATACAATAAATTCGTCGGTGCCCAGCAAAGGCCTCAACCTACTCTTATATACTAAGTATGATCTAGAAAAGTAATACTACCTATGAATGTGGGATAATAAAATATACTCATGGGACGACTTACAAAGCATATGCGTCCAACAACACTACACTAAAAAAATAAATAGAAGGAACACACAGGTTCCTAACATCCCCTCTCCCTTAGAAAAAAGCTTTGTCCTCAAAGCTTAAGGTGTGGAAATTGTTGCTGAATCTGAAGAAGGGGTTCCCATGTAGCATCCTCTGGTTGCAT
>MU227348.1:379819-420710 GCA_018584345.1 Thuja plicata
GAAAAGTAATACTACCTATGCATGTGGGATAATAAAATATACTCATGGGACGACTTACAAAGCATATGCGTCCAACAACACTACACTAACAAAATAAACAGAAGGAACACACAGGTTCCTAACATCCATCCCCACCATGGTTTTTCCCTCTTACAAGGGTTACAGGATACCAAAATCTGTGTGTCACATGTGTTATGGTTGTGATGTTTTGGTTTGAATTTACTATTTTATGTTTATGAGTGTGATAAACAATAATGGTTAATGCATCAGATAATTAGTTTATTGTCTTACTTGTAACCGGTGATCAAAATTAGTTCAAATTATGGAGCTTGTTATATACTGATTCACCCCCCTCCCAGTATATTACATAGTGCTTAATACCCAACAATAAGTACATCTCTCAAGATTCTCACTGGTATTTTCTTTTTCATTTACATTTAAACTATTAATGTGGAAGGTTGTGTGTCCTGCCATATGCATATATTATATTTGATCTTCACCTTCGTACAAATTATAGCTAGATATACTTGTATGATTTGATCTTTTTTTTTTTATTAATGGTTATTAAGTGTTGGGTTACCTTCACTCTGTACATTTATTTTTAGTACTTGGCTGACATGACTCTTGGCCAACGGGGTGAGTTTGTTTTTTTATGCCATATATATATACATCCTTTATTTTATTTGTATTTCATACATTATTTATTGAGTTTATATAAAATGGAATAGAGAGTGGTATTACCATAGTTGTCAAGAGAAGTCAAGAATAAGTCTCATTACTGTACAAAATTCTTAGCAATGGTCTTTTATTTGAACTTATCTCATATGAAAGATGTTCTTTTTTTGGTAAAAGTGGAAATACCACTAAGATATTTTATTAATTATAATATAAATTTTACAATTTTCTTTCCTAGTTCAAAGGGCACCGATAGGAAAGAACCAGGTGAAGAAAACCTCTGGTCTTGCCCAAATTCATGAAAACCTAACTAAATACCTACTTCTCTAGGGTATGTGCACTAAGTTGTAAACCAAAAAGGGGGGTATAAGTGGACACATTTTTTTGCGAAATCGGGTAAACTTGAACTTGGAACAAACATTTGAGGGTCATGCACTCAAAATAAGATGTGTAAAAAATAAAAATTGTAGCATTCTAAATCTAGTTTATAAAATACTATTAAAAAAAAAATAGATAAGATTAAGAGGGTCAAACCTCACGCGCACGAAAACATGTTCCTAATTTTTTTAGAAAAACATAACATAGTTATTTCCGTGTGTTGTACAAAAGATATAGTTATATTAAGTATTTTTCAAATCCCTTTGGTAGGATGATAGGTAAGGGTGAGATCTAGAAGTAGTGTATTTTTTGTAATTTTCTGATATGTATTTTTTTTTGCGATTGTTTGAAGTGACCGCATTGTGAAAATTTGGTACATGTTCGTGCGCTAGACATAACTTGCATCAAAATAACCGAAAATGATTTTTTTTTTAAAAAGTATATAGAATCAAGTCTAGAAAAATAATATGTAATTTATTTGTAATTTGGTGAAGTATATCAAAATTTATTAAAAAATGGTAGACATATGTTTGTGAGGACTGTCAAGACACTGGTAAAGAAAATTAAAGTTTCTATGCTTTAATGTTGTCCAAAAATAGAAAACATTATATCGTTAGAAAGCTAAGAAGACGTATGAGATTATGGTGAAAATTATAGAGCTACCCTGTTGACAAATTGTAAACCAGATGAAGATAAAGTCGAGAATTCATCTTACAAGATGAAAAAATCTCTAAAAGAACAAAAATTGAGAGGAAATGATCCTCCAAGCCTTTGGATCATTTTCCAAGCCTCTTCCCAAGCCATAACCCGATCAGGTTCTGAAAAGCGAAAAGTACTTTTTCAACTCCTATATAATCTAATCAGGTTCTGGAGAATAAAATGTACAGTTTTCACTTCTTCAAAACTCGATCAGGTTATGAAGAAGTAAAAATTATGCTCTCTCTCTCTCTCTCTCTCTCTCTCTCTCTCTCTCTCTCTCTCTGTTATTCTAATCACATTTCCTCCTTTGCTTCTCTTCAATCTTGAGGGCAATCTAAAAACAATTACAGAGTGAATCCATGGTAATCAATGTGAGTTCATCTTGAATGCTATACTTAAGACCATTAATGTACCTTGCAAGTTTTTTCTTCTCACTTTCATATATCTTTTCCTTGAGAGTTAAATAATGAAATTCTTGGGTATAGGTACTTACATCTAGGTATTTTTTCTTGAGATTTTTAAGTTTCTTATGAAGCATTACCTCATAGTCCTCAGGGACAAATTGCTTCTTGATTTTAGTCACCATCCTCTTCCATGTGATGATGGGTTTCTTGTCTTATTCAATTCTCTCATTTTGGAGAAAGTTCCAACAACTCAAAGCTGGTCCTTTCAATCTTGGTTTGGCTATCTTCACTTTCTGATTGGCAGGTGTGTCTTTACACTCAAAATGACTCTCAAGAGCCTCTACCCAATCCATGCACTCATCGGGATCTAGTTTTCCATGAAACATAGGTGGTTTCCCTTTGTCTTTCTTTCCCACACTTTCTAGGGATGCAAGTATGGACCTCTGATCTTCAGGTACTAGGTCTTGTTCCGGATGTCTCTCATCCACTTATTATTCTCCCTCTGACTCTTCATTATCTCCTCTTCTTACTTGCCCTTTCAATTTTTCTATTTCCCTCTTCTTGGTTCTATTTTCCTCTCTGACTGCCCTACTTTCAGCCATCTGTTCTTTCACAATCTTTGCTAACTCAACATTGGTGATCCTCGAGGGGATCTCCATCATCTCCTTTAGACATGGTGTCTATCTATTTTTTGCTAAAATAGAGTATTACTGCTCTGATACCACTTGGTGCAGAGTACACACAACAAAAGTGTAGATTTTCCTACCCTCCTTTATAATTGGATGGTGTCTCCAATTATTCTAATCCTTCAATAGGATTGTCTGCAACTTCTTCTTTTCACAAGTCTCTGTATACCTACTGTAATAGGTGATTCCTTCCAACTGGTTCTCCTCTAATTTTCAAAGTTTATAGATTTCCTAGGGACACTCCTTCCTTACCAAGTCCCAACTATGAGCTATTATCTTGCACCAACCACAGACTTACACTAAGGGTTATAAACTTCCTATAGACCTTTAAGACTCCACTTTCCATAGTCAAATTGACTCTACAATATTGCAAACATGGAGTTCTCATATTTTTTCCTAATTCCTATTAGGACTACAACAGTGGTCTATATTTCAACACAGGAAATGAAAATGGAACCAAAATTGGAAAGTATGGTTCTTAAGTCCCTCTAATACTGCCTTTTCAAATCTCAAACAATCAGTCTTTGCAAGTACTGCAAACACCAAAACTCAAGGTTTTTACTCCTTCTCTGTCAAACTATAATAGTGATATTTCCTCCAATCTTCACAAGGTATATTGGACCGATGTTGTTAGATGTGGTTTTAGCATCTTCTAACATCCCACTCACAAACACCAAAGTGACAAACATGAAATCCTACTCCAGCATTCCCAAGCTAGGTTTTAATGGAATGACATGAGGATGGGTACATGAATTCGATGCAGTCATTTGGAGACCTTCCTTGGGTTTCAATTAGTTAGAGCCAATCCTAATTTTGGACCCATAACACCCCTTGGATGTTGTTGCATTCAATTTTCTTACTAACTGGTTGAATACATACAAGATAATCAACTTAGGGCATCAACATCAAAGTCGTGGATCAACTCCTCTAACTCAGAGTTTTTGGATTCCTACAATACACTGCCTTAACTTACATTTCACCCATTGGTATCAATTTACAATGGTGAAATTATAAGTTAGGGCCACATCTCCATGGCAGACCCCAATTCTTGTGATTTTCTGACCCGTAGTCACAGTTTGTCTTCTAACTCAAGAAAAAGTTAACCAAATCAAACAAAACCAAGTGCAAAAGAAAGGTAGTTCATCAACTAATGTTATTGGATCACTCGATCAGAAGATGAGATCCATACCACTTAGGAAAATGCTCAAAAAAGAGTGGGATTTCATTAAAATTCCACCAAAAGGTGTTCTCTGTCCAATCACTCAATTGGACAGGATTTATACAATATAAAACCAACTCCATAATCAATCCAATTGATTCAAAGTCAGTTTTGGTCCTTGGGAACATAGTTGCAACAGTCAAGCAACATTTTGAAATGTTGCATTGACAAAATTTGCCAAAAATGACAACTATGACAAGAACTAACAACATCAACCTTGATGCATCCCAAAAAGTGGGGAATGACTCTAAACATCTTCCAAAGACATAAAATGGTAAAACATGACCCTTAAAACACTCCTACAACCTAAAACACATACTTGCATAAAAACAATAGAGATAGTCTAGTGAACTAAGGACCTATGGTTTATCTATGTACCAAATAGATCCCTGTCCACACAAGATGGACCATTACAAACTAATAGGATGGTTAGACACATCCCTTATTATATTGAAAACAAACTAAGAAAACTTGAGTCCTAAACTCAAGTCCTAGGTGCTCTCTCTCTCTCTCTCTCTCAGTTTTCAGAACCCGATTAGGTTCTAAGGAATTAGGAACATTGATCCTTTATGTTCTCATAACCCGATCGAGTTATGTTGAATTAGGAACATTGCTTGCTTCAACAGTCTAAAAATAGTCATTGAAAGTTGTCCCAAGGTCCCATTTCTAATTTTCTATTGTTTTACATGAGTAACAGTCAGGTTTTCACTTTTTTGCATGTTTTTACTTTGCAATGATTGAATTGTGTTGTTTATTCATGTTTTTAATGTTATTTTATCATTGTAAGTTCACATTTCAAGAAAATGGTTGATTTGTTCTTATTTTTTGGATTTTATGTTCACATGTTATTCTATGTTCATGATATTATTCGTAGGGTCCATTCAATATGAACAATATGAAAGAACAAAAGAGGAACAATTGAACAGTGAGAGATAGACAAGGAAAGACAAAGGGGGCGCATGAGGAGAATACGAAAAAGGTACATCATCAAATGCATGCAATGTAAGTGATGAACCTAATTAATCAAATGCACCATTTCATTTTGATGTCATTAATGAACAAAATGCACATAATGTAAATGAAAATGTTCAACATGCACCAATTGAAATGATGGGGATAAATGCACCTAATTCATCAAATGCACCATTTCAATTCAATGTCATTAATGAACAAAATGCACATAATGAAAATGAAAATTTTCAACATACACCAATTGAAATGATGGAGATAAATGCACCTAATTCATCTAATGAAAATGTAGAGCATGTAACTGTGTTAACACCTCCTAGAATAATTCGTAGAAAACCAAAGTTTCTAATTGACATTGATGAAAATATTTTGAGGCCAATGCATGACAAAATGTCAGAAAGAAATTGTAGAAGAATTGTTAAAAAGATTTGGAATAACTATTTTGAAAAATTAAATCAAAGTGGAAGATATCAAGTAGTTGTTGAAATGATTAAGAATCTGGAATTTTGAGAGACAATAAGAATTGTGGGGTTTAGAACATCTGAAAATAGTACCGAGAGAACCATTGTGATAAATCTATTCAATGCATACCAAGACATTGGTTTAAAATCACGCAGTAAAGATGATAATGTTACTCAACATGTCCTCACATCAATTATAATGGGAAAGGAAATAAAAAACTCTCGTATAGTAAGAAAAACAAGCAAGTCATTAAGGATAGGCAAATCAACATTATAGAGAGCCTTAGACAAGCAAGACAAAATTGAGGATCCAAACACTAATTCTGTTTGGTCATTCTTGGGTAGACTCCCACACAAGGACAAGGTTGTTGTTGATGCATTAAGAACATTAATTGAAAATTTTTGGCATGACAACACAAGGGTTTCACCCTACCAAAGAGACGTTGTTAGGAGGAGAATCAAATCTACAAATCGTATGCCACATCCAAAACACTTTTTGGTTATGACACAAACACAATTTTAGGAAAGATTCCTCCAAATATTTCCTCAAATTAAAATTAGTCAAAGATTTTTGAAATGGAAAAACCATTTTACATCAAGATTAATCATGCGCGCACCACATGTTAATGTAGGGTACATATTGAATTTTCTATGCATTATGATATATATCGTCATGTTTGTTGTACTTTGCACACTAACACTATTTTGCAAGAATGTGGTCTTCAAGCACCTCCTACATCATCAAGAGATTTTACGTCAAGTGTATTATGCAATTGAGATGATGGTTTCATTTATTATAAGATGATGTGTTTGAATGGATCTTGTAGTGCATGTGGTGGTATGAGAAAGTTGTGGATATGTCACCATCTAGAGAGCACAAATAAGATTGGAAATACGCTAGTTTCTTTTGGAAAATACAAGACAGTAATTTATGGTCTAAAAGATGGAAAATAACTAAAGAGGTGTGAGTTAGTGAAAAATAATATATGCGTAGCTGATTTTATGAAGATTTTTCAAGAGAAACTATTTTATGAGTACATATGTTGATGTTGATCATTCACATAGAGCTAGGTGGTTGGATGATCAATTCAAGATATGTAAAGACACTTTTACCCTTGGTACTATTGTCTCCATTGTTGATTTTGCTGAGAATTATATACTTAAACCTCAGAATGAAGTGCAAGCATTGTATTAACATTCTATACAAGTGACAATCTTTGTACATATAGCATTCTTTCATACACATGATAGCACAAACGCAGATAGAAAGGTTTTAAGAGAGTATCACTTCTACATTAGTGATGATCACAAACATTCATCAGAGCTTGTGCAAGGTTTCTTCAAAGTTTTCTATGAGAATTTAAGGGAAAGAGGTACTGAGTACAACCAACACATAATATGGTCAGACAATTGCACCTCACAATTCAAGAATGCAAGGATGTTCTATTAGTTGATTAGGATGCATGTGACAAGCATTCAACATTTTTATAATTTCACCGAGGTGTTGCATGGAAAAGGCGAGCATGATGGTGCGGGTGTATGTGTAAAAAGAGCTCTTGCTAGAGAGGAATTGAAGTACGAAGGTGGTGCAGAGTTAATAAATGCAAAAACAATTGTGCGATGGTGAAACTCTATGATGGGAACATGTAATGAAGGTAAGTCTATGGTTAATAGATTTTTCTAGTTGATAGTCCAGTCTAATATTGAAAACTATCTAGATTGTTATACACTTACAAGATCAAGTGACATGCACTCATTTAGAAGTTCAAATGCGACATCACTAGATATTTATACTAGATTAATAGTATGTTTTTTCTTGTCTTGTATGAATTTTTTGTGGGAGGAATGCGAATCAAAATAGTGGGTTCACGAATGGTCTTATACACCTTTTCAACCGCTTGATACATATCAACTTCCTAGAGCACTACAATTGAGCCAGTTTGAAGCATCAGTGGATTTTGATCACATATCTGACCTAGTTGAACTAGGTAATTTCTCAATTTATTCTTCATTTTGAGATGAGCTCTGTTGAACCTACTTAAAATCATTTTATCATGTGGTTAAGTGTTTAGGGTGTTAAATTATCCCTCTATAAATTGTAGGTCATGTATATTCAGTTGTTGCATATGAGAATAATGAGGAAGACACTACTTACTTTTTGTGTCATTCTATTGAGGGAAAAAAGAAATTGACAACTATAGAAATTGATGGAGAGGGTATTGAGTACCTAATATGATCCGTTGTTGTGATAGGGACATGGCTTAGAAGGTACACTATCAAAATATAATGTGTTCTTGTTTGATGAATTGGAGACCTCTTTTCATCATTCTATTACACTTTATATGTTAAATTTTGTATTAATTTATGCTTCTATGAAATGTAGGTACCCTATCCAAAAATCCAAGAAGTGGTTGTTTGAGGACTATGAGACACATAGACATATTTTGCATTACTTGAACCTTCTTGTTGCAACAAATATTGAATTGATAAAGTATACTGGTAAACCTCGTAAGAAGAATTTATGGAAACTTCATGAATCTAAACATGAGGCAATAGATGACACAATAAGGGTTAGAGCTGATCCAGAAGGTTCAATCAATTATTTTTGGGCCATCATGAAGAATCATTCTACAAAATGGTAGAATTATTTTGAAAATTTTGTATATAAATTTTGCGAAACAATCTAACTTCGCTTTTTCGTAAATATAAATGACTATGAAGTGGTCTACATGCATATTTGGAGACCACATTTTGTATATTTAAAGAAGATCAAACTGTATATAAAAGTGGCCATGGGTTTATTTGTATATACCGAGGGGCCACATTTTGTATAGTTTACTGTGTACCATTTGACTAAGAGGATATGAGTGAATTATGATTCATTACAATTATAATAATGACTCATGCAGTGGATATCACGTCTCTCTACATTATAACAATGGTTCATGTGTAGTATTTATGTATGTATGTTCATTTTCATATTATGTGTTTATGTATGTATCTTTGTCATGCATTGTATTTATGTATGTATGTTCATTTTCATATTATATATTTTCCATGCATTGTATGTATGTATTATTTTCATACTACATCTTTTTCATGTGTTGTATGTATGTTCTTTTCTATCTTATATCTTTTCCATGTGTTGTCATGTGTAATAGACCTAATATTTTCCAAATCAACTACCTTTAAAATATTTTTTCAAACCAAAGTAATAGGCATAATTGACAATTAAAATTATCATGTTATATGTTATGCTTAGTGGGCGTTTGAATTGTTTTACTTCTATTGCTGCCCAATTTGGCTTAGTGCACCTTGGGAACACTTTAGTCAGATTTGCACCAGAATGTTCTTGATTCTTTGCAAGAGAAAAAAGGTCTCCCCTGGCGTTTACCAGGCCAAGTGGAGCTGATGGAGCTGAAAGTTTTTTTCCACAATGAATAGTTTGGAAGATGCACCAATGAGAAACTTTCAATTGAGAAATAATACAAATGTTTGCACCAAAAGAGATTAGGTTGCCAAATAAAAATATGAGTGGAATCTCCCTAAACTGAGCTACGTACATCTAGGCCTTCCCAAGATGGTCCTTTTTCACTTCAAAGATATTTGATATCTCTCACGAGGTCTGAGATATGGCTCTCCAAAAATCACTACCCATTTTGGATTAGTGCACCTTGGGAACACTTCAGTTTGACTTGTGTCAGAATGTTCTTGATTCTTCACAAGAAAAAAAAGGTATACCCTAGTGTTTACCTAGCCAACTGGAGCTGATGGAACTGACGGTTTGGTCCCATGATGAACGGTTTGAAAGATGCACCATTGAGCAACTTTCAACTAAGCAACAATGCCGCTTTTTGTACCAGCCGAGATCGGGTTGCCAAATGGAATCCGAGTGGAATCTCCAAAAACTAAACTACATGCTTGTAGGCCTTCCTAAGATGGTCCTTGTGCACTTTATAGATCTCTTATATCTCTCACGAGGTCCGAGATATGGCTCTCCAAAAATCGCTGCCCAATTTGGCTTAGTGCACCTTGGGAACACTTCGGTCCGACTTGCACCAGAATGTTATTGATGCTTTGCAAGAAAAAAAAGGTCTTCCCCTAGAATTTATCTGGCCAAATGGAGATGATGGAGCTGATGGTTTGGTCTCACGACAAATGGTTTGAAATATGCATCATTGAGCAACTTTCAACTGAGAAACAATGCAACTTTTTGCACCAACCGAGATCAAGTCACCAAATGGAATCTAAGTGGAATCTCCTAGAACTAAGCTACATGCTTGTAGGCCTTCCCAAGATGGTCCTTGTGCACTTCATAGATCTATGATATCTCTCATGAGGTCTGAGATATGGCTCTCCAAAAATCGTTGCCCAATTTGGCTTAGTGCACCTTGGGAACACTTTGGTCCGACTTGCGCTAGAATGTTCTTGATGCTTTACAAGTGAAAAAGGTCTGCCCTAGCATTTAGCCAGCCAACTAGAGTTGATGGAGCTGATGGTTTGGTCCCATGATGAATGGTTTGAAATATGCACCATTGAGAAACTTTCAACTGAGCAACAATGCAACTTTTTGCACCAATAGAGATCGGGTTGCCAAATGGAATCCAAGTGGAATCTCTTAGAACTAAGCTATGTGCTTGTAAGCCTTCCCAAGGTGGTCCTTTTTCACTTCATGGATCTCTGATATCTCTCATGAGGTCTGAGGTATGGTTCTCCAAAAATTTCTAACCAATTTGGCTTAGTGCACCTTCGAAACACTTGGGTCTGACTTGCGCCAGAATGTTCTTGATGCTTCGCAAGCAAAAAATGGTCTCCCCTAGCATTTAGCCAGCCAAGTGGAGCTGATGGAGCTAACGGTTTGATCCCACAAGGAACAATTTGAAACAAAATAATGGAAAAGTTTCTCGACAACATTTGTGCAACTTTTGACAATGTTGAAAAATGTTGCTATTAGGACCTGTAGACCTATTGAAAGGACTTAGAAGACCCTTAGATCATATAGTAGGACCTTTATTAGACCCAAAACATCAAACCTAATTATCCTATCATGGGTCTTGAGTCTAATCAACCTTATGTTTATAAATACACCTTAGATGGATTGACTTTACAATGAGACCAATCTAATCAAAATGAATGGTTGATCTCTAGGATCTAACCCTGATTACAAATATGTGAAGATGAACCCATGAAGACTCCTATCCATGCCTGGTGTTGCTTGGGTTCCCTACACCAAAGACCCCTATAACTTCCCAGGTGTACCCAAGGAACATTATATGTTTGAATTTACTCAAGGGGCTCAAAATTGCATAAAACTTCCCTACATCCACTGTCCAAGAACAAAAACCAAACTCTCATACTCTGTATTTCAGTCACAAAAAACTTACAAAAACAAACATAAATTCACTTAAGTCATGGATTTCATACATATAGAGCATGAAAGATACACCTAAATACAATGTAGAACATCAAGCATTAATTCAATTAAATCATTAAATTTCTTATGTCCTAGAGAAAACATGTAGTACATACATTATGAAGCATAGACATGAATTCACTTAAGTCATTCACATAGGTCATACACATGAATTTAGGTTATGAATCATATACATGAATTAAACACACAAGTACATTAATTTATAGAAACACACATGCATATACACAAGTCATGTGAAACAAGAATACACTTAAGGCATAAACATCCAAGCAACAAATTCAAGGATCAAATTTGAAGTTTCATATATAACAAAATCAAAAATAATAACGTACATATCAATACATGGCGTACATGCCAAATCCATAATAGAGTTACAAAAAAGTGACATCAACTATGTCTAGGTCGATATATACAATGCACAAATGTCACACACACACACACACACATACACACACACACACACACACACATAATTTGCTCATTCAATGACCACAAATAGATCTATACAATGTCTTGATATATCTATGAATGTGGTGGATCATCAAAATTGAGCTTCTTCATAGCAACACTTGGGACACTAACTCTCTGCGCAATAATAATTTAAATGCTAAGCCATATATCTTATCTCAAAATAAATAAATATTGGGTTGTAATTTGTTGACAGTTGAATTATTGATTACCTCATCTCTTTCTCCTATGCTTGGGTTGAATGATAAACGAAATGGTCTCCATCGTGGGTGAGAGGGACTCCTAGAAAAATGGCGAGGTAGAGGAAGGATGGGTGGTGGTGAAGGGAAATATAATAGGAAAAATAAATAATACAAAATACATGTTATAAACGAGAAATACTAAAAAATAAAAAATGCATGGACTAAAAAGAAAATGCATACCACAACATGAGTTGGAACTCTTGTGCTGGAGGGACCCAAAACCATTGATGAATCAGTTCAGACCTTTTCTTGTATGGTAAAATAGAAAAGATGTTATAGTCAAGAAATACAAGATAATGCAAAAAATGTATACACTAGATAAATCAAATGCATACCGAAGCCTCAACTGGATCTCATATGCTTGGGCTGAATGATAAACGAAATGGGCTCTATCGTGGGCAAGAGGGACTCCTAGAAAAATGGCAAGGTAAAGGAAGGACGTGCACTCCTGAAGGGTCCTATACTAGGAAAAATAAATAATAAAAAATACATATTATAAACAAGAAATACTAAAAAATAAAAAATGCATGGACTAAAAAGAAAATGCATACTGCAGTTGGATCTCCTGTGCTAGGCAATGGATCCCTAGGAAGTGGACAAGGGTTCACCTCATGTGAGGCAGCTATGACCAATTCCTATATGAGAAGTCATAGAAAATGACATACTAATAGAGGAACACGATTTCTAAAATATTTTGAACAAACAAGAATGTAATTGAAAGTAAATATGAAAACATATTACCTCCCTCCCCTGGACATCAATAGTGTCCGGTGCATTCATTAGTTCAGTGAAATCCAATTGATTCTACATGTATACAATAAACAAGTCAAGTGTATTCATTAATATAGACTACATTGAAATGTTCATAATACATTTCAATAAATATACTTAAATTGGACTTAATTATCTTTTTTTGTTTCAGTGTCCTTGATGATTTCTTCTTTTTTTCCTAATAACCTCGAGCTTGGCGGGGTAGGCTAAGAAAAAAAAATTAACATAAGAGAAATAATATGATACCGCATGGGTTCAATTAAAACTATAAATAAGACATGTGAAAAATATGATACCACATAGCTCTGTAAGCCAAAGTCAATGGCAGAAAGGGTGACATCATCACTCAGAAATCTGAGCCCCTGACAAGCCCTATAAAACACCAAATAAATATATAAGCAATAGTTTATAATCAAGATTATGATTCACTTGAATTCCACAAATGCTTATGCTCCACAACTCAATTAGTACAAGTTTACAAACAAATTTTATGAACCATTATTGCAATATAAAAAATTTATCTTCTTTCACACACAAGACTATTCTTTAACAAATTTGTAGTCATAGTTAGAGAGCGATGGTCCAGATTGTATTCATGGAGGTCAGAGGTTAGGACCAATTTTGTAGCAGGTAATCTAGGAAATTACAAGTCAAGTCAATTTTAGACAGTAGATCTCATGGTGAAAATAGTAGATCTGAAACAGACAAGTCAATTTTAGACACATCTCAAGACAAAGGAAAGACTGAATCGAAAGGAGGAAGTTCATACTGAGGAAGAGGCAATTACTCCAGAGGTGGTTATAGAATAAAGGGATTCCAAGTAACTTGTTACAATTATGGTGAGTTAGGACATAAATCCTTTGAATGTACACATGCAAGCAAGAAGATTGGCAGTATGAGAAATGCTTTGGTGTAAGAAGAATCACCTAATGAACCTGAAAGTAATCTCTTGATCTGAAGGATACTATGGAGTGATAAGGATAAGCAAGATCCTATCAGGAAAAGTTTGTTCAAGACCAGATGTAGAGTTGCAAACAAAGTTTGGAAGGTAATTTTTGATAGTGGAAGCTCAGAGAATCTGCCATTTGAGGAAATGGTTACGAAGTTGCGGTTGGAGAGGATGAAACATCTGAAGCCCTATCGAATCTCATGGATCAAGTATGAACACACATTAATGGTGAGTGAAAGATGTTTTGTGAATTTGAAAATTGGAAATTATTATGATAAGGTGTTATGTGATATTATGCCAATGGATTGTTGTCATATTTTGTTGGGTAGAACTTGGCAATATGATAGACATACTATACATGATAGAAGATTGAATAGATATTCTATTTGGGTTGATGGTAAGAAGCAATTTTTGTTACCTTTGGTTGAAGAATATGTTGGTGAAATATGTACATCTATAAAAAAATTTTTTGATGGAAGGTAGAAAGTTTGTTAAGGATTTGAAAAGAAATGATATCTGTTTATGCTTTGATTCCTAATAATCTGAGTAAGAATACAGAAGATGACGTTCTTGAAAAAGTTTAAAAGTTACTCACTGAGTACAAGGAGATCATTTTAGATAATGTACCTAATGGTTTACCACCAATGAGAGATATCAGTCATTGTATGGATCTAATTCCTGGAGCTAGTTTACCAAACAAAGCACCACATAGGTTAACACCGATCGAGAATGAAGAGCTTAACCGACAAGTTCATGAATTGTTGAACAAATGTTTGATCCGAGAAAGTTTGATTCCATGTACAATACCAGTTGTATTGGCACCTAAGAAGAATGAAGAATGACGAATGTGCATTGATTCAAGAGAAATCAATAAGATCACAGTGAAGTTTAGGTTTCCTATAGCGAGAATGGATGACATAATGGATTGTTTGAGTGGAGCGAGATATTTTACCAAAATTTATTTGAAGAGTGGATATCATCATATCAGAATCAGAGAAGGTGATGAATGGAAGACTACTTTCAAGACAAAGGAAGGTTTGTATGAGTAGTTGGTTATGCCCTTTGGTTTAACTAATGCAAGAAGAGCTTGTGTATTTGAGTTTTGTAATTTCAGTTGATGGTCTGAAGATGGATCCTAAGAATGTTGAAGCTATACTTAGTTGGCCTACACCTAAGAATGTCACTGAGGTAAGATCATTTCATGGATTGGCAAGTTTTTATAGAAGTTTATCATAAATTTAAGTTCTATTTGTAATGCTATGATTGAGACAATGAGAGGAGACAAAAGATAATTCAAATGGACACATGAAGTTGATAAGAGTTTTAAGACTTTGAAGTTGAAGGTTGTTGAATTACTTGTGTTAGCATTACCTGATTTCAATAAGGTATTTCAAGTTGAATGTGATGCAAGTGGAAGTGCAATTGGAGCCGTGTTGACTTAAGAAGGTAAACCTGTTGCTTTCTTTAGTGAAAATTTGAATGATGCAAAAAATAAATATTTTGTCTATGATCAAGAGCTCTATGCTATTGTTCAAGCTATGAAGAAATGGAGACATTATTTGATGCCAAATTAATTTGTGTTTTATACTGATCATAAGGCTTTACACTATTTGGGTAGTCATAAAAAGTTGAATCAGAGACATATGAAATGGGTAGAGTATTTATAGAGTTTCACATTTGTGATTAAGCATAAGAGTGGAGTTTCTAACTGAGTTGCTGATGCATTGAGTAGAAGAAGATCTTTGTTGATTGAAATGAGAATTGAATTTCTTGGTTTTGATTACATGAAGAATTTGTATGAAAATGATCCTAATTATTTTGAGCAGTGGAGAGTGTGCAGAGCACCTAATTCAAATCAATCAAGTAAGTATGAATACTATTTCATTCAGGAAGATATGTTGTTCAAAGGTATCTAGTTGTGCGTACCAAGAGGTTTAATGAGAACTAATTTGATTAAGGAGAAACATAGTAGTGGTTTGGTTGGACATTTTGGTATTGATAAAACATTGAGTTTTCTTAAGCAAAGGTATTTTTGGCCTGAGTTATATAAGGATGTTTAGAAGTTTGTGAAAAGATGTGGAGTTTGTCAAGTTGCAAAAGGAGTGAGTCAGAATACTGGTTTGTATACACCAATTATTGTTCCTGAGAAACCTTGTAGTGATATCAACATGGATTTTTTTCTTGGCTTACCTAGGACAACAAGAGGTAATGATTCCATATTTTTTGTTGTGTATAGATTTTCTAAGATGACACATTTCATACCATGTAGTAAAATATCAGATGCAATACATACATGAGATCTTTTCTTTAAGGAAATTTTCAGATTGCATAGATTACCAAGGAGTATCATCTCTGACTGAGACAGTAAGTTTGTAAGCTATTTTTGGAGAACACACTGGAAGAAGTTGGATACTGAGTTGAAGTTTAGTTCTACATTTCATCCACAGACTGATGGACAAGAAAAGGTTGTAAACCAAAGTTTGGCTAACTTGTTGAGATGCTTAGTTGGAGACACACCAAGTAATTGGGATTTGATGTTGGCACAAGCAGAGTTTGCATACAATAGTTCAGTAAATAGAAGTACTGGAAAGACACCTTTTGAGATTGTTCATGGCACACAACCAAGAGGTATATTAGACTTGAGAGATATTGTTGGAGAAGAGAAAAGAAGTACTGAAGCAGAGGAATTTACTGAGTTTATGAAGGCATTACATGAAGATGTAAAACATAAACTGGAAAAAAGTAATCAGAAATACAAGGATAGTGCAGACAGATCAAGAAGACATAAAACATTTGAAGTTGGTGATATTGTAATGGTCCATTTTAAGAAAGGTAGATTTCCTGTTGGAACATATGGAAAATTGAAGATGAAGTAATTTGGTCCTTACAGAATACTGAGAAGATTTGACAGTGGAAATGCTTAAGAAGTTGAATTACCTGATGACATGGATATACCACCTATATTCAATATTTCAAACTTGTATGAATATCATGAACCTGATAAACAAGTGACAATACCAAGTGATTATCCTAAGAAGTAGATAGAGGAAATTGAACAGATTTTGAAGCAAAGAATTGGTAGAAGTACAAGAGGAAAGGAATACATGGAGTATCTAGTAAAGTGGTAGAACAAACCAGTTGAGGACTCATCTTGGATTTCTCAATCTAAGTTGGATTCATATCGGGTTGGACCTGATACATGATTCGGGGAATCATTTCTTGTAACCCCAGGTGTCTGATGCAGAAGCACCTTGGGTCATTGGCAATCCTGCTCAACCAAAAAGATCTCTTCTTTATTCTTTAGTTTGTTTGGAGGCTTCTCGAGAAGTACTCTATAGCTCGGGTCTATCACTCGGTTATGCTTGTTCTGAGTTGGTCTTTGTTGCTCGGGTTTCTGTCGCTCGGGGATGCTTGTTTTTGAGTTCATTTTCTATTGCTTGGGTTTGTCTTCTGTTGCTCAGGTATGCTTTGCCCGATTCATGTTTCTGTTGCTCAGATTGTTCTTTGCCTGAGTCACTCTATTTCTTGGTCATCCTTTTCCCGAGTTGTTTATTTTGGAGTTGGATCTGGTGGCTGACCTCGCATTTACTTTTCGTGGTTTAATTTATATGGGGTCTCTATTTGGGATCTGTGTGGACCTAAATCTGGGTCTCACCTATGGATTTGAGCATCGACCTCTCTGGTGGACTCTTGTATATATTTGTTTCTATGTTTCTTAGTCTAGGATAGTTCTTCAGTAGGATTTTGGATATCAGTTTTAGAAGATAGAAGAAGAGGGATTGAATTATTTGTAAAGCAGGTTTGTGACCTCCCATGTATGAAGATCAATTTGTAATTCATTGAATGTATATGGCCCAAACCAGGAAGACCTTACAGCCCAAAATGTAATGAGTTTGATCAATTAATGAAGAGGATTTCTGTTGTTTCTTCTCTCACTTTGTTGTTGTTTCTTTCACATTATATTTGCAAGTTGGTTTGGTAGTTGGGAGAGCCTTTGGCCCATTCTGCCATCTTACATTGTGTCATATTTGGAGTGCTTTTAAGTTGAGAGTAGGTGGTATGGGCAGTGATGAAATATTCAGGGTGCTTATGAACCTAGGGTGTAGAGGATTTCTTCTCTATGGTGAAGATATAGACTAGTATATGAGGACTATTCTAGTATGATAGTGAAATGCCAAAGAGTAGAGTTTACTGAACTAGCAAGTGAATGTGCTTTGAGAAATAGGATAAGGACCTTGTGATAAGTTGAGGGGTTCTTGGAGTGTCTTATAATTTATATGCTGGGAGTCTTTAGAAGGCCATGGAGGTGTAATGAAGGATTGAGGACATTCAAAATCAATGAACAATCAGAGATTGTATTCATGATTTTGGACAAGAAATAAGAGTAAAAGAACGATGGTGGGATGTTCCCGATGATGTTCATGGTTGATTCAGAAGCCAATAAGTGATTGGTTGGGGTATGAGTCTATGTATGAGTTCAAAATTGGTTGAATTGAGTCCAAGAATGGAGCGTGGGAGTTAAAATCAGTTTGAGTCATGATGGCTGGACAAGGAAGTGAACTTGTTCAAAAGTATGATGTCTAGGTTACCAAAAGTTGGGGATCTTTGTTGAATCCTTTGCGTTCAACCTACTTCCTTGAGGGAGTACCATCCTTTTATGAATTTCTTGAGTTGAATTATATTAGAACAAATTCTTTGACCATAAAGAAATAGAAACAAACATACACTAATTCTTTTACCACACTAAGTTACCACCATACAGATTATTAAGTTATGATATTTTGAAAACAACGTATTATTCTATTTTATGAGTATTTATAAAACATTACCTCAAGTGTTTGAGCTACCCATCCATGTCTACTAGAACGAGCACTCCTTGGTTTTCTCATACCACCAACTGCACCTTGCAATGCATATTATTCATGTATAAATTTAGATTCTTCTATATATAAAAATTTATTTACTTTTAACAGATTTAGGTAATTAATTAAAATAACATGTCAAAACACTAATTTAAACAAACTTCTGTCAACTCTGTACCATACACCATTGACAACAAATCATCTGTGAGGGTCATATCCTCAGTAGTGGATGCATGAAATCTTCTGTCGCAATGTACACATGAATGGGATGTCGAACCATCCACACTTGCTTGACTATCTACCCCATCACATATACCATTACAACTGGTGTAGATATGCTCAATGGGTTGGGCTGACCCTATAACTGTATCTGATGATAATGGAGCTGGCATGAGATGAGATGATCCTAACGGTGCATTGTTGGTGAACAAATTTGCACTTCAAAATAACAAGACAAAATGAATCATGAAACCCAAATAGAAGTACAAATGCCACTAACAGTTTGAAAAGTCACCATTAGATTGATAACTTTCCTCTAAATTGTGAGGTACAGCTCCCTCTTAACATATATTCAATGAATTAAAATATTAATATGCTTTTCACCATAAAGAACCAAAGGTACAAACATCTACCTACAAACATGGTGTAGATGTGCAGAGATTTAAATTCATAAATAAAATAAATATGAGAGGCTGATACAAAGCCCACTTCTCTCACACTCACAACTCTTAAACTCCTTAAATCAAGAAACATGTACCATTTCCAAACATAGCCTAATTTGGAAAATAAAGTTCCAAAATCAAGAACATGCACAGCTGAATGAATAAAATATGATACTGAAAAAGATTTTAATGAGACAAAGCTCAACAAAATATGAAGAAACAATAATAAATTCAAAGACTCATAAATTGTTTCTCCATTATTGCAATATCCAAAATGTGTTGTACATTACATCTACATAGAAATAAAAACATGTTCTCTCTCTCTCTCTCTTTTATCAGAAAAAAAAAAAAAAACATCTCCTTGTGTAGCACACAAGCTACCAAATAAAAGAACCCCTCCCTTTACCATCTTTTTACAATAAATATTTCAATGAGATGATTATTCAGTTATATAACTGAATCTTGAAATGAAACTTTACTCAAATTTCTCACCTTTGAGCTACCCGCTTATAACATTATAAATATATTTTATAATATTATATTAATAGTGGTCTCATAATATAACCCTTTATACAACAAGATGCATTTGAATATATTAAAACAAAATGAAGATAATCTTTTTGCGGGACGGATTAAAAATATTTCTGACCGTCACATTAGGTCTCAGTATGAGGGGCATAACTTTTTATTCCACCGTTGGATCTCCTTATTTTTTGGATATGTTTGTACAGTCCTAGTTTTGCACAACTTCACCAGAGCGATTGGGCAAATTCTGTCCAAGTTAAAAGTTATATGGTGATGTGTAGAGGTATAGAAAATTGTCAAAAAAAATCAGACTTGTTGTGTTAATGTTATCCCCAACTTTCACATCCTTTGCACTTGGTGATGAAGGCACTTTACCATTCTTATAGAAAGAATATCAAATAGGCAAAGATAATGTTATTGAACCATTTTGAAACTTTTTTAACTTTGTTCAAAGTGGTTCAACAAATTGAACTTGTGCTTCGAACCTGAATTTTGAATCTCTTAACCTCTACACTGACCCAATTGTATTTGAACTTACCAATACTCAACATGAAAATCAGAGATAGAAAGATTGATTTTAAAATTATAAATGGGGTGTCTATGTGAGGGATAACATGCATCTAATGACAATGGAGTTGGCACGAGATGGGATGATCCTAATGGCACATTTGATGAAGATGGAGGTGGCATAGGCACTGATCCATCCTCTCCTCCAACTAACTGAGTGCCATGCTAGATAATGACATCATTCGATGATGCAGCTGCATGAAGAGTTTGTATATCCCTAGACTCCTTCACCACTACTGGGATCACAACATGAATGATGGGTTTCCTTGTAGTATGCCTCCTCTCTTGTGGTCGGGTAATCCTATGTGCCCCAGTTCTATCCTACATAGAGCCTCTCCCTCTACCCTGGAACTCATGAAAGTCAAAGTAATTCGACTTCTCGCCGAGGATAAACTCACAGAATAGATTTCTCAAAAATATAAAGGCACCTCATTGTTATTACAAGGTGGTTGGTCAAATACCATGTACCACCTATCCCAAAAAGCTGATTTCATCCCCCTATGACCACACCAATGTATAGGTAACCATTTTGTATTATCTTCTAGGGAATTGCTAGTATTAGGATCGGTAAAAAGGGCACATATGTCATATTTTTGTATGTCTTTTGTTTTCACATCCTCATATGATAAACCATCAACATAATATGTATGAAATCTATCCCTCCATGAACCCCATTTTGTCACCTCTTGAGACACCTCATTTGCACTATTGGACATTTTTTCTAATGTAGTGGCGAGGGTAGAGTGATGCTGAAGACTCGAATCCTTCAACCTATTGACTAATATATTAATTTGTGCACTATTTTGGTTAAGGCATTGCACAAGGTCCTCTTGTGTTTCATCTACATGACCTAATGACACATGTGGAAGGTCTATGGGAGGTGATGGTTGTGGACGAGGAGAATTTTGAGGAGGGTTTATGAGTGGCGATGGTGGTGGACGAGGAGAATTTTGAGGAGGGTTTACGGGGGGTGGTCTTTGATTTATGTTTCCTCTTCTGAGATTGTTTGATGAATCCGATATGAAATTAATAAAAGAAAACAAAAAATCAATAGCACAACCTAATTTGATTATAAATACAAAAAAAACAAAACAATAAAAACAATCAAACATACCTTTGTTATGGGGCGACATTGCTTGAAAATGTGGAAATTGTTGAAGAAATGTTGTTTTCTTCAAAGCATGATCGGTTTTTGATGTTTCTTGCCCTCCTTCACTGGCTACTCTACGGTTTAGGTGTTAGAAATGGCCTAAGCCGTGGGCTTTCCAAAATATAACATGTTTCTAATAACCCGATCGGGTTATTAGAAACATCTCAGAACCCGATCGAGTTATGAGAAACATATCAGAACCCAATCAGGTTATTGGAAAGATGGAGTTTTTTAATAATATTGTCTAGGCTTAGTTACCAAGCCTAGTACAATTTTGAAATTTCAATAACCCGATCGGGTTATATGAAATTTGATTTTTTTTAAACGTGTCCACTTTTTTGACTCACAACTTGGTTCACATACCCTTGTATCTATATACATTTATAAGTTATATTTTGGTCAAGTTGTTAAAATATAGTAATGAGTCCATCAAAATTGGATTTAACTTTGTTTAATCATTTCTTCAAGAGTTTTCAACGTTGATGGGTGGCCTAATCACAAAATATATTTTCATCATTTCTAATTAAACTACAACAGTTTGATAAGAATTTTAATTTGATTATAAAATAATGTATGTCATGTATTTTGAGTACATGCATAGAGGAGAAGAGTACAATGCTTCATGATTTTCATGCTTTCTTCACCACATAACACATTTTTTTAGTTTTTAAATAAGGTTTTTTAGAATTAATCACTTTGCCTATAGCTTTTTTAAATGTCCATTTTCAAATTAATTATTTTATATATGTATATGTGTATGTATGTATATATGTATGTATGTATGTATGTATGTGTGTGTATGTATGTGTGTATGTACATGTGTGTGTGTATGTATGTGTTTGTGTATGTGTATATGTATATAAATGTGTATGTGTATGTGTACGCATACACGTATGCATATGTATATGTATATGTATATGTTGTGGACGTGGGATCTACTCCTATATAAATAAATCAATAATAATAAGAAATTACATCAACCCTTGTGCAAGGATGCTACAATATATCACACATTTTTATGGAATTTTATCCTTTCTTTGATGATGATTATGTCATTTGATGCTTGATTTTTTATGTAGATGACATCTTCTGCTATACTTATGTATATTCATAATTTGACCAAGTAGATATTTGGGTCTCGTCTAATTTTTCATTCTGAATAATCTTCATTACCAATAACCATGGGATTCTCCAGTAGTACAAGAGGGACCCCAAAATTTGTAATAGTCATAGTAGCTATATTTTGTTTAACTTTTCCTTCTTCTTTTTTGTATTCTCAAAAAGTGGTCTTAGTCATATTGAACAATATAAAAATGGAGGTGGGGGCAAATAGGGAGATCACACTTCCATTTTCATGGAATGCACAATTAGAAGGAAGATGCCCCACTAGTCTCAAGAGGAGACTCAATCACCGAATGAGATAGTGATCCTTCACTAAATATGGAATTGATGAAAATAGAAATGATAGGGAAAATAAAATGTAGATCACAAGATAAAAAAGTAGCTAAAAATGGAAATAATAGACAAATATAGATTGATGGAGAGTTGAAATGTACAGAAACAAAAACCATAAGGAAGATTTGACCTATAGGTGGAATTTGGAAACATAAAATAGGGTACAATATCCTTCAAACATTCTATATCTAGGAATAGAATATTTCAAACATTTTTATGTAGGCATTTTTTCCTAAAATTTTTGGGGATCCTTCAACAGTTCTTGATCTTCCCAGATTTTGTCTGAAAACTCCATAACATGTTCCTGCACACTGAAAAATGGGGAAAAAGTTCAGTAATAGAGGTTTCCTTGGTCAAACCCCTGTTTAGGAATCAACCTTGAAAATGATATGAAATTTCATAAAGGAAAGTATGTGAAAAGGTAAATTTTTGATTCACCTTGCATAAACTCTCATGGACGGATGTAGAAATTTCTCATACCTATGAAGATGCTTGAATGTACTTGAAATCAAGAGATTAACCTTGAAATTTTTAATAGAAAACAAGGATGCCTTCACAAATACATGGATCTATGAATGCTACTCCTAGATCTTCAATGTGATAGAAGTAATCTCCAAAATGTGCTCACACAACTCCCAAGATAGGACCTAGCTTGTCCTAGTCCAATTTAGGTTCCTAATTCCAATCTAGGACCTTCCAAATTCAATATAAACTTTGTCTAATACCTCTCCCAACTCTTATCAAAGAGTTACAATTGTTGTGTTTTCACTTTGGATGACAACTATCTCAATTGTGTCACAATGCTCTCAAAGGCTTGAAGAAACTAACACAAATTTCTCCATATCAATACTCTCCATGCTACAAGGGTAATATAGGAACTTGTGATTTCTTTCCTACATCCAAACAACTCAAAATCCATAATTTTTTCCTCTCTAAGTAGTCGAGTTCACAACTTGTCTTCAAACTGTCCAATTAGGCCCATTAGTCCTATTAGCCCTATCTAAAGGGTTTTTCTGGAATAGCTTGAAAAACTCACACACAATCCCCAAAACTATTTAGGGATCTAGATACCCTTTTTGGATACCTAAAGGATTTCTAAGGTCTTAGGTCCCCAACTCATCCGTACAACACTATCCTATAAAGTAGGGCTTTTAGGCCTATTTTGGTGCATTATAAGATATGGTCTGATTTCTCCTCACAAATCAATCCAGTTGGATTGGCAGAGCACTGAAATTGAACCTATGGACTCATAAGACCCTAACCACACTCTGACATCACCTGGTTCAATCCTCCATTTCATTCCCTTGTCTCTACAATGGGTTTCTAACCTCTCATGCACCTAACCGGGCTGTCCTAACTCGCATAGGGCATGAGTTTAAAAATAGCTCCACTCATCTCCTAAACTCCTACCCCTATATACAGAATGTAAAAAGGCTCCACTATGAGATTCATCCACTTTTTCAAGGTTTCCATGGTTGAATCTCAAGTGGGAGCCATGAAAGCAAAAACTGGCTAAAAGACACCAGCAGACTACTTAGTTTACAATTATTTTCCTACCACTCAAAGATTAACTCAAAATAACATGCTCTCTAAAAATAAAAGTCTTGTATCACTCCACACTACATGAATCCATAGTTAACTCTCAAAATATAATCCATTACAACACCATTAACATGCGAAATAGTAGTATGTGCACTGTATACAGGGAACTCTTCTTTCTTACTCACATAAACTTGATTACAAATCACTCTACCTCAGGATTCAAGCCTAAGAGTGTCTTAGATGCCATTCTCCACCATTATAGGCCATTAAAAATCAATTCCCACTCCTACATTTGTGGGAATCCTATGTTGCCGAGTTGCATGCAACGTTTGCAATTTCTTGCAAATGTTGTCATGACAACTTTTGGCATCTTTTGCATTAACTATGAAAACTAGAATCTAGGACCTCTAGGATATTTAGTTTGATGAACTAACCCAATTTAATGACCTTAAGGCATCTGTTACATCCTTCATGGGTCTTAGAACACATTTGGAACCCAAATCCCCACTTTAAACCAACTAGGCCTAAACTAACAAAAACAACTAACAATGACTAATTGGTGACCTTAGTCCTAACACTAACTCACCTAGTCCACATGACCTACTAAGGCCTCAAAGAAAACACACATCTCTGACTTGGATAAGGTCAGATACAAGCCAAAAACTTCTAAGGCTTGAGGATTGCCTAGGTTCTCATGCACCATCCTCCCCTAAACAAAAGGCTTCAATCCACCCTTGGATTAAGTAAGTTGGTGTCAACCACCAAATTCTTAAAATCACTTTCCTTGATCCATATTACATCTACATCAGATTGTCCTTTCCATTTGATCAAGTGTTCTTTATACTCCTTCTTGCTAGTCTTCTTGTAAACTCTAGAATCCAATCTGCTCTTAGCTTGTTTGATTGGTGTAGATGGCAAGTGCAACTCTTCAACCTCCTGTATGACTTCATTTAGACTTTGATCAGCATCAAGGATTGGCCCTTTGTATAGAACCAAGTCTGTAACATTGAAGACTGTTGATAAACCCAAATCATCCGGAAGTTCCACCTTGTAAGCATTGGCTCCATACTTGTCTAGGATGACACATGGACCAATTCTCCTCATCTGAAGCTTGTGAGGTGTTCCTTTCTGAAGTCTTTCTTTATTGAGATGAACCATCACTAGATCTCCAATATTGAATTGGACATCCCTTTTCTCTCATCCACTTTGGTCTTGATCTTCTCTTTATTCTTAGTGAGAGTCTTCCTGACTATGCCATGGAATTCTTGCATAGCATATGCAAAATCCTCAGCATATCCACTGCCTTTAGCTCCATATTTAAGGTCTCTGAGTTCATGAATGCCTCTTGGATGGATGCCATATACAATCTCAAAAGGGCTTTTCCCTGTGGTTCTGTTAATAGTGTCCTTATAAGCATATTCTTCTTGTGCAATGAGTTGGTCCCATGTATGACCATACTCCTTTGTCAAACACCTTAGGAGATTACCAAGGCTCCTATTTAATACCTCTGTTTGACCATCTGACTGAGGATGGTAGGCAGATCCAAATGATAAGTTGGTGCCCAACTTCTGCCAAAGAGTCTTCCAAAAGTGGCTCATAAACTTGGTGTCTATGTTAGACATAATACTCAGTGGTAAACCATGAATCCTAAAATCCTCCTTAAAGAATAAAGAAGCTATTTGACTAGCATCATTCATTGTCTTACATGACACAAAGTGAGCCATCTTACTAAATCTATCTACAATCACATAGAAACTATCCATTCCTTGTCTAGTCTTGGGTAGACCTACCACAAAATCCATACTTAGACATTCTCATGGCCTAGTTGGAATGGGTAAGGGTTGATATAGGCCTGCATTTTTAGATGTTCCTTTGGCCTTCTGATAGATAACACATCCCTCAACATATCTCTTCACATACAAGTTCATCTTGGGCCAAAAATAGAATCTTTGGACTAACTCCTGAGTTTTATTAATCCCAAAATGGCCAATAAGTGTGCCATTGTGTTTCTCTTGTATGAGATTCATTCTTATTGAACCTCTAGGGACACACAACTGACCCCCTTTAAACAAAAGACCAGACTGCAAAGTGTATTTAGAGTATTGACTATGAAAGTGGTTTTTATACTCTTGACATACCTTATAGATGTCTACAAAGTCCACATCTTCTTCATACATGTCCTTGAAGTTGTCAATCCCCATACTTTGTAGTTGAATCTCCTGAATGGTCAATGCTCTTCTACTCAAAGCATCTACAACTTTATTTTGCAACCCTTTCTTGTGTTTGATGTTGAATGTATATTCTTGTAGGTATTCAACCCACTTCATGTGCTTATGACTTAATTTGTCTTCTGAGTTCAAGAAAATCAATGCTTGGTTATCAGAATAGACTATAAACTCCTTTGGCTATAGGTAATGCCTCCATTTTCTCGATGACTAGACTAGAGCATACATCTCTAGGTCATAAGAAGAATATCTCTTCTTAGCTTCACTCAACTTCTCCTAATGGAATGCCACTGGTCTTCCCTCTTGACTTAGGACTGCTCCAATTGCCACATTGTTGGAATCACACTCCACTGTGAATAATTTTTCAAATCTTGGCAACACTAAAATTAGTTGAGTTGCTATCTTCTTTTTCAGTAGTTCAAAGCCAGTATTATTTTTCCCATTCCAAAAAAACTTGGTCTTCATGCCTCCCTTAATTGTATCTAACATAGGAGCACATATTGCACTAAACTATTTAATAAAATTTCTATAGTATTGTGCAAGACCATGAAAGCTCCTTACCTTAGTGCTTGTCCTTGGAGTAGGCCAATTGATCATGGCCTCAACCTTGCTTGGATCCATTTTTAAGTTACCTTGTGATAGTACAAAACCAAGGTACACCAACTCTGTTTTGATGAATTCACACTTTTCTAAGTTGATCATCAACTTCTCCTCCTGCAGCTTCTTAAATACCAATTCCAAGTGCTTGAGGTGCTCTTCTCTTGTTCTACTAAAGATGTGTATGTCATCCAAGTACACTACTACAAATTTCCCAATGTACTCTTTCATTACCTCATTCATCAACCTCATGAAATTTTATGGGGCATTTGATAGGAAAAATGGCCAGACTAGCCATTCATATAGTCCTTCATTAGTTTTGAAGGTTGTCTTCCACTCATCCCCCTCATTCATCCTTATTTGATGGTATCTACCTTTTAAGTCTATCTTTGTGAAGTATCTAGCCCCTCCTAGATAGTCCATTAGGTCTTCTATCCTAGGGATAGGGAACCTATACCTAATGGTAGTCCTAATGATTGCTCTGGAGTCTATACATAACCTCCAAGTTCCCCCTTTCTTAGGTGCTAATACTGTGGGTACGGCACAAGGGATAATGCTCTTTCTTATAAGACCTTGTTCTAACAATTCTTGAACTTGCCTATCTATCTCTTCATTCTATTGGGGAGTCATTTTATAGGCTTCCTTATTGGGTAGGGTAGCTCCAAGGATTAGGTCTATTTGGTGGCTTACTAACCTCTTAGGTGGTAAGGTGGCTGGTTGTCCATTACTCACTATCCCTTGATACTTTACTAGCATCTCTTGAACTTCTTTGGGTAACTCTATCTTCTTCTCTAATTTGTCTGCAACTTCCTTTGGTTTCAACACCATTGCAAAGCCAATTCCTTCTCCTTCATCTAGAGTCTCTAAGAACTCCTTTTCACCCACCATAAGAACATTTGGACCAGTAGACTTCACTTCCACATCTTCCAACAGTGACTAAATCTTGTATGTCACATTTTTTTTCTTGAAAGTGTAGAAGTTTTTTACTCCATTATGCATAGCCATCCGGTCAAATTTCCATGGTCTACCTAGGAGAAAGTGACATGCATCGATAGGTAAGACATCACATAAAAAATTATCTTTATATCTCCCAATGGAGAATTCCACCCAAGCTTGTTTATTAACTAGGACATGTTGTCCTTTGTTAAGCCATGTGACTTTATAAGGGTTGGTGTGGGGTATCCTTGTCATGTTTAGCTTACTAACTGCCTCCTCTAACACTATGTTGTCAGTTGATCCTGATTCTATGATGACTCTACACACCTTTCCCATCATTTTACACTTCACTCTAAAGAGTGCTCTCCTCTGACTACTTTCTTCCTTCACTGGTTATTTTATGAGAGTTCTTCTCATCATAAGGTTTTCTCCCTCCTCTGATTCCAATGGGACTTCAGGGTTCTTACTCCCACTTGTCTCTTCATGGACATAGTTCACTCTTTTCTCACCTCCTTGTGAAGAACTTCCCTTCTTTGGACACCTATATGCCAGATGTCCTAACTAGTTACAATGATAAGACTTCATGTTGGAAAAATAGTTGCCTCTTCCTTGGCTACTGCCTCTTCCTCTATTGTTAGAGTTCCTTCCTCTTCTTGAACTTCCCCTATTGAAGTTCCCTTCATGTTTTTTAGTAAGCTTAGTCTCTGATTTTCCTTTGGATTCAGAGCTTCTTCCTCTATAACCACTTCTTTTTCCTCTAGCATCTCTTCCTCTACCTCTTCCTCTTGAGGTATTGGAATCTTGTTTCTTCTTCAACTTATCCTCCACCTCAATAGAAATTTGGTGGCACTTCTGAACTGTATCTGGAGTCAAAAGACTGATCTCATCTTGAATGGTGCATTTGAGGCCATTAAGATACCTTGCAACTTTCACTTTCTCATCTTCTACTATCCTTGACCTCATACAAAGTCTTTGGAACTCTTCAGTGTAAGAGTCAACATCTAGGTCCTTCTTCCTTAGACCTTGTCTTCTCTTATGGAGTTGGATTTCATAGTCCTGAGGGATGTAAGCCTCTCTTACTTTTGCTACCAAAGCTCTCCATGAAGCAATAGGTTTCTTCCCATCCTTCTCTCTCTCTCATCTTGGATGAATTTCCACCAAGCGAGTGTTGATCCTCTCAATCTTTCTTTAGAAACCTTCACCTTTTGAGCCTCGGTGATGCCATCACACTCAAAATGTTTTTCTAAGCCCTCTATCCAATCAAGAGCTACTTCTGGTTCCATTTTTCCACTAAAAATGGGAACTCCTTCCAATGCTTTGCCACTCATAGCTTTTAGAGCTTTCAAGAATGGTTCTTGTTCACTGATAGGGTCAGCCTTAGGTACTTCATCTTCAATGGAAAGGTCTTTTCCTTTCCCTCCAACCTTATCTAACACTTCATCTGCCTTCACATAAACTTCATCAACTTTTTGTTCAAGTTGACCCAATCTATCTCAGAGTAGCCTATTCTCCTCCTCTTGTTCACCCACATTCTTTGTTAATTCAGAATTAGTCACCATTTTTTACTCTCCAATGGATTCCTGTGGTTGTAACATTAACCACAAGCCTGATCAAAGAGGCTCTGATACCAATCTAATAGAAGTAATCTCCAAAGTCTGCTCACAAAACTCCCAAGACATGACCTAGCTTGTCCTAGTCCAATTTAGGTTCCTAATTCCAATTTAGGACCTTCCAAATTCAATATAAACTCTTTCTAAGACCTCTCCCAACTCTTATCAAAGAGTTACAATTGTTGTGTTTTCACTTTGGATGACAACTATCTCAATTGTGTCACGATGCTCTCAAAGGCTTGAAGAAACTAACACAAATTTCTCCATACCAATACTCTCCATGCTACAAGGGTAATGTAGGTAGTTTTGATGTCCTTCCTACATCCAATCAACTCAAAATCCATAAGTTTTTCCACTCCAAGTAGTCGATTTCACAACTTGTCTTCAAACTGTCCAATTAGGCCTATTAGTCCTATTAGCCCTATCTAGAGGGTTTTTCTAGAATAACTTTCAAAACTCACACAAAATCCCCAAAATTATTTAGGGATCCAGATACTCTTTTTGGATACCTAAAGGATTTCTAAGGTCTTAGATACCCAACTCATCCGTACAACACTGTCCAAGAAAGTAGGGCTTATAGGCCTATTTTGGTGCATTATAAGCAATGGTTTGATTTCTCCTCACAAATCAATCCAGTTGGATTGGCATAGCTTTGAACTCAAAACTAGGGACTCATAAGACCCTAAACACACTCTGACATCACCTAGTTCAATCCTCCATCGCATTCCCTTGTCTCTGCAATGGGTTTCTAACCTCTTATGCACCTAACCGGGCTGTCCTAACTCACCTAGGGCATGAGTTTAAAAATAGCTTCACTCATCTCCTGAATTCCTACCACTATATAAAGAATGTACAAAGGCTCCACTATTATATTCATCCTATTTTTTAAGGTTTCCATGGTTGAATCTCAAGTGGGAGCCATGAAAGCAAAAACTGGCTAAAAGACACCAGCAGACTACCTAGTTTGCTATTATTTTCCTACCACTCAAAGATTAACTCAAAACAACTTTCTCTCTAAAAAGAAAAGTCTTGTATCACTCCACACTACATGAATCCATGGTTAAATCTTGATATCTAATCCATTACAACACCATTAACATGAAAAACAATAGTCTGTGCACTGTATACAGTGAACTCTTCTTTCTTACTCACAAAAACTTGATTACAAATCACTCTACCTCGGGATTCAATCTTGAGAGTGTCTTAGATGCCATTCTCCACCATTCTGGGCCATTTGAAATCAATTCCCACTCCTACATTTTTGGGAATCCTATGTTGCCAAGTTGCATGCAACATTTGCAATTTCTTGTAAATGTTGTCATGACAACTTTTGGCATCTTTTGCATTAACTATGCAAACTAGAATCTAGGACCTCTAGGTTATTTAGTTTGATAAACTCACCAAATTTAATGACCTTAAGGCATCTTTTACATCCTTCATGGGTCTTAGAACACATTTTGAACCCAAATCCCCCTTTTAGACCAACTAGGCCTAAACTAACAAAAACAACTAACAATGACTAACTGGTGACCTTAGTCCTAACACTATCCACATGACCTACTAAGGCTTAAAAGAAAAAACACATCTCTAACTTGTCTAAGGTCAAATACAAGCCAAAAACTTCTAAGGCTTAAGTATTTCCTAGGTGCTCTTGCACCACAATGTAGATATGTTTGATAATCACTTGCAATGGAAGAGAATGAATGTGGATGGAAGGAAGGATCTTCTTGCTTGATTGAAAATCCCTCTATTTTTTTATCATGAGAGAGATAATTTCTTCAATTAGAGAATATTTCCTTTGACTTGAATGGACTTGAAGAATTGGAGACTTCGAGATACTTGATCTTGGATGCTTGCCTTCAAATCTTGAATCCAAGTGATCAATTGCTCTTGAAAACTTGATAGATTGATTGCTTCATAATAATCATAGATGTCAAAATGAGGAGAGCTAGGGTGTTTATATACCTCATCCTAAATTTTGGGATTCAAAAATAATATAGAATGACATGGGATCAAATTCCCTTCTAAACTCCTGACATAGGGCCCCGAGCCAAATTGGGCAAAAATAAGCAGGGATAAAATGTTTAAAACATTCTGTACCCTGGAGAATGGGCTCAAAATTGGACTAGGTGTTGGGATGGGTGAAAAGATGCAGGAGTAGAAAGGACAGGTTTCCAGGATCAAGAATAACATGCATTCAGACCTCAAAATCACTAAAATGGGGTCTAATAGGTCCTAATTAAGCATCTAATTATGGGTGCTAACTTTTTAAGACAATACATTTAATCCCCACTTTAGTAGGAGTATGAGTCAAGTTCATCCTCATGGTAAAGTAGATAAATGCATAAGAGAAATCTTATCAAGGTCAAGGAGACAAAGAAACATCAAGCTCCCAAGTGACTTAAGTTCTCATCAAATCCAAAAACAAGATAAAAGAGGCATTTCTTGAAAGAGAGAGAGAGAAGAGAGAGAAGAAAGAGAATAAAGAGAGAGGCATGACCACTATCCTTGTAAGGTATTTCCTTACTATGGATCATGCAAAGAGAAAGTGATGCAAAAGATATCATGGATAGTTTAGCAAGCTATGTTATGTTAGTCAACCCATCAAAGGCGATCAATCCTTAAGGAAAGCATTATCTCCATTAAGGGATCAAAGAAAGGAAGATTAGTCCTTAAGGAAAGAAGTGTCTCCTTATCCATCTACAAGAGGGATTACATTGAATCACTATATGTGTGTGTGTGTGTGCAAAATGTGAAACAAGGAGAAAATTATATTCCCCCACGTCAAAGTGATCGCAAACACCTTAATGGGAGCAATGGCTTTAACAGAGCATGCATACAACCACAAGAAATGTTTCTAGTATGAGATGCCCCCAAGAAAGGAAAAACCAAGGTAAATGAAACAAATGACAAATGGATCTACTAACTCGGGGGTCGGCATGATCAAAATGATACTTTCATCATCCCCCATAGGTAGTAGAATTGGAAGAATGACATGTAAGAGTCACACAATAGAGTCTTCTTGGGTCGACATCATAGAGACAAAAAAGAATAGGTAACTACCATTTTGCATCATCCCCAATTAGACAACATAAAGGAACATTTTCAAACAATGGCACATGTACGACATAACATGTAACAACAAATAAAAGTGAGATACAATTAGAGAAATTCCACAACAGATCAATTATTTTATCACCTTGCACCAATGTAGAAACAAGGTTTTTCTAAAGAAATCTAAACAAAATTGTATTGTCGTAAAATGGTGATGAACTAACTGATTGAATGTTTGAAGATGTTAAGTTGATGATCATCAAGACATAGAAAGTTAATGCAAGACATTAAATCAGTTAATGTATTGTATTTTCATTGATGTCAACTTAATATAATCTCTATGGTCATGTACATACTGCTAAAAGATGTCAAAGAACCAATGAATCAAAGGCTATACTATCAGTAATGTATAAAAGTTAAGTATTCACAAAGTGACTATATACATCGACGGACAGAGTAAACCAACAAGAGAAAAGTCACAGTGTTACCCAACAAGCAAAAGCACAACATTACCAATGAGCAAGGTCACAATGTTTCCCGACGAGAAAAAGCACAGTGTAACCCGACAGACAGATTTATAGTGTTTCCCGACGGATAGACAACAGGATGGAGATACTGAAGACAACTGAATTCTCACCGACGAAACAGTCAGTTATCACTGATGACTAACTGAAGTATTGACAGACAGAACAAAGAGTTCAGAAATGACAAAAAGCTTAGCTATCAAGAGCTAAATATAGACTTAACTGGTACTTATCATTGTTTTAATCGACAAGATAAAGCCATAGATAAGTAAAGGATTTAAAGTTCCTTAGTCCAGTTGGCAAGAAGATCTCTATGAGATAAATCAAGGGTTTTGCTTTAAATCTAATTGGTGAGAATTGTGGATCACACCAAGATCAAGAAATCCAAGAAACGGTGAAATCATGTCTATATATGAGATAATATTATTCAATGTGATTAAGGGGAGTGACAAGAGAATAGATGCTAAAGAGATTCTGAAGGAGAAGAAATTATTCATTCAGACCTGATCAATCAAGCTGAGGAAAGAGCTAAATTCTGCAAACACCAACAAATAGTGATACAACATCACAGAGCAGAACAATGTGGAGCAAAGGTCTTTAATTGATAACATTGATCAGAAAGGTAATGCACTTACAATAGATCTAAAAATCTGCAATTCAAGTTGTATATGTGAACAGATCAATTTACTGCTTCAATTTAACCATTGAAGCATCAAGTCTCTTAATCAAGCAAGACTTAAGTCTTTTTCTAATTGAGATACATCCCAATGAGTATCAAAAATCTTGATCATACAAAGTAGCATTGGATATGCCTGATACCTATTGATAGGCCAAGTCAGTGTTTGATCAAGGATGGTAGCATTGGATGCCAGATACTAAGTGACAAACTATTCATTTAAATCCTCTAACAAGGTCACACCTAACAGTGTGTTTGTAACCTTTAACAGGGTTGGCTCTTCACTGAACTCACTTGAGAAGAGTGAAAATTTGGGTTACCGGTCCCAGTAGTTTTTCCCCTAACAGGGTAATTTCCATGTTAAAAATCCATATGTTAATGTGTTTATGAGTCATTACTTTATTGTTTTGCATTTCACTTACGTAAATCTAGATTGATCGGTATACATTAGTTATTTACTATATTTTGGTAACTGAAAAGACTGATTATCGGTAAATATATAGTAGAAGGTTTTACAAAGCATTCCGACAAGTAGTAATTTGATATAAGTATTTCAAGGCAATCATCTTGTAGGAATGAATATAACTAGAGGCTTATAAATGTGGTAATAAGTTTTTTGAGTTTATTTAAGGATTAATTTTTGAGGCCACTGATCCACTCCCCCCCCCCCTCAGTTATTCTAACAATTGGTATTAGAGCTTGTGTGCTTAGAAGGNCCCCCCCCCCCCCTCAGTTATTCTAACAATTGGTATTAGAGCTTGTGTGCTTAGAAGGAAGGTTTCAAGACCTAATCTAAAGATCACAAGATGAACAGACGGGATGTGCCCAAGTTGAACAAAGACAACTTTGCTTCATGGCAAAGCAGGATAAGACTCCACTTATCATGTATTGGAAATGATGTTACTCAATACTTAGATACTGAATATGTGTTGCCCACAGGAGCACTCATAGTTGAACAAATGAGAGATTAACATGAGCACAACTGCATGATAATAGAGCTTGCTTCCTCACTCTTCGATGCTGAATTTGAAGATGTCAAAGCATAGACAACTGCAAAGAAGATGTGGGATAAATTGAATCTTTTACATTGTGGTGACAAAAATGTTCTGAGTGCCAAGGCAGAAAGCCTTAGAGGAAAGTTTGATGATCTCAGAATGAAATAAGGTGAAAACATCACACAATACAACACAAGAATCAAAAAGGTAGTCAAAGCTATCTGAGGAGTTGGAGGTGTACTAGAAGAAGAGACAGTGGTAAGTAAAATTCTAAGAACCTTACTGCCTACTTATGCTATTAGAGTATCTACCATACAAGAAATGAGAGCAGTATCAAATAAAAATGTTATTCTTGTGCTAGCTAAATGTGGGTGATTTAGTGGTACACTTCAACATGGTCATTTCTCTTCAATCACATACAGAAATGAATATAGATTAATTCATCTTGCATGTGAATGAATTGACCTGTTGCCTTCTAGAAGGCAGGAGCATGAGCTTGCTCTCAGATCATTGCAAGCTCAGTGACTACACACTAACCTAAATGAAGGATTTATAGCTATATGTTGAAATTAAAATGATGATTAATCTAAATGATTATGCAATTTGTTGTTCATCCAAAGCTGATTAAGATTCGTTTTAGAAGCACTAAACGAAATGTGAGATATTCATTTTTAAGCCCAAAACAAAGTGTGCTCTAAGTTAGATTGATTTGCATGCTTTGAAAATAATAAATAAAAATAAAAGATAAATGATTAATGCTAAGAATGCTAACATAAAATGCAGTATAATAACTTTAATTAAAAATTAGGATCCTTTGTGAAGGAAAAGAGTTTCTCTTTTATAGAAATCTCTCTCAAATTGATGGTCGAGATCAAACAAAAAGAGTGGCTCAGATTCGATTGAAGAAGCACATGTGCAAGTGATTCGATTGGTCGAGAGAGTCAGTTGACTGAACTGACTGATTAGTTATTTTGGAAATTTCCAAAATCAATTCACATTTAACTGAAATGTTTCCAAAATGATAAATAGTGGAGAATTAGTTAACTGAGTGGAACTTGATTGTTTCCATTTTGATAAATCAGTTAACTGGATTTGATGATGTCATATGTATTTTTAATAAATTAATTGATTTTGGATGCACATTTATGTTTTTATAATTAATTTAATTCATTTTTGATTAATTGACAATTTTGTAATTCTTATTTAATTAATATGTCATAATATCAATTAAATAATAGTATAAAGTTTATTTGCCAATGTAATGTGATTTTAGGACTTAATTAATTAATCAAGTAAGATGATCGATTAGGACCTAGGGTTTAGGTCAGATCAGTTTGAATTTGATAATTGCCTGTTTGATTTAAGACTTAGGTTTAATCAAGATTAGGGTTTCTTGATTAATTGTTGAGATTGGGGGTCTAGGGTTTATGTGACCATTTTTAGGTGATTACATTTGCCCCTCTTTGAATTGATGTACAATCAACGCATTGATTCAAAGACCTATTAGCGAGAAGACCCAGAATAGTTTGATTTTAAGAGATGAAACTTTTCTTTTGAAGAAGACCGACTTCGAGCTTGATTGGACGAAGATCGATCAAAAGATATAAACAGAATGCTCAGTTTGATTTGAAGCGATGAAACTGAACATCTATCAGGAACTTTTAAACCTTTTTTATTGGTTTGAACGAGTAACTAGTTTGATTTGAAGTGATGAAACTGATTAACGTTAAGATATTTTATTAGCAAGTAAATTGACTTGATTTGAAGCGATGAAGCCAATTTGATCAATGTATCTAGTTTCAATAATGAATAGCCTATATAAGACCGATCTTGTCTGGTTTTGAGTGCATTCACCACTGTATAAGACCATTGATTAGGTTTCCTTTGATTTAAGATGATCTCAACTTGATTTGATGTGATGAAGCTGAGATGCCCCAAGCGATGGGGTTTTGAATAAGGATGTAATCACTGGAATGTTGATGTCTTGATCCTGCCCCCTCGGGAGCAAAATTGAAATATCACTAGGTGCCCCAGTGATGAGAAGCAATTCAATTGATTAGACAATTTAGGAAGAGATTGATCTGATTAGAAAGAGGTCCCACGTGGTTAGGACAAAATCTGTACTTGATGAGAGGTCTTGTTGACTGAGATTGACCAAAAGTAAGATAGATGGATTGATGAGAAGAAAATCATGAGAGATTTCCATTGGTAGTGCAAGTAGTCAGTTGCAAATTTTGATTTTGATCCTGAAAATAGAATCAGGACAGTTGATTTAGCAAGGGGTGTCATGACCACTTGACAATGAGAAGATTGATAGATTAGAATCTTGGATCCTTCACATTGGATAGAGATAAGGTTATTATGTTGATTTCAACACTATGCAGATGCAGATGCAAGACTAACATGAATACAACCTAAGGTGTAGTCACTGAGCTTTAGCATTGAAAATTTTCATCATTGAGCAGTTTTGGAACATCAGAGTCAATACAATCCTTACTGGTGCCACTGTGACCATAAGAATATGAATATGAATTTCATCGGATAAGATATGGGAAACTAACGTAAGCATCAAGGCACAACAGCCAAGATGACCTAAACATTATTTCCAGTTGATGTTGCAACAGTACACCGGTATCTAGGCATTCAAAGCCAAGATAACCATGAGTGTGCGCTTGTGTAAACAAGTAGAGCAATAACAGTCAAGGAGATAGTTTCGACCTCACCTTGGCGTACAAATAAAGAGGATCAAGGGATGTGAGGATTTTACACCTTAATGCAGGAGCTCTTATCACATACACCCTGATTATTTGACGTTGCTAGATCATCGGAACCAAACCAATAAGCAGTAGACAAAGAAAAGATTAGCGAAATCAATGAGAATAGATAGTATATGAATAGATGTTCAACATACTTCAGCCAGTTTCAAAGTTTTTAAATGTGTATATGTATGGGGTGTTGAGAAACACCGTTGTTCTTGTGAGTGCTTTGTGTTTGATTGCTATCAATCTATTGTGTACGTTTGCGATATCCAATGTATATTAAGAAACATAGATGTGTCCAAAGAGAGTGTTAAGAAACACTGTTGATTATGGTGTTGAGAAACACTCGTTTGTGTCAGTAGTGAGTTGCCCTTCAGAAATGACAAGATTACTGACTCTGGTGTAAACCAAAGATGTGATAAAATTGGGGACCCATGCCCCAAGTAGAAACGATGATAACTGACTTGACTCATGCTACGAGGAGAAATCCAATTTGATTGCCCCCAGGTTATGACTCTGGATCGGTTTCAAGCTAGGAGGGTTCTCAGAAGAACCAGTGTCACGAAAGTGACTGAAAGCTATGTACAAACTAAAGAAAAGGATTGATGCCAAGATTGAGCATTGATAGATGGAGTGCTGAGTACAAGAGGTGCCTATTTACCAGGTTTTCACCTTCTTGGCAGAGATTCTATTTTTGCTACCATGGTGCCTGTTTACCAAGTTTTCACCAAGGCACTTTTTCTTCTTTTTCAATATTTTTGTATTTTTCCATTTTTTTATTTTTATTTTATTGATGCATCAAGGCGCCTATTGCTAGGTTTTCACCAAGATGATCATTTTTTCAGGACTTTTTCCAATTTTTAGGTTTTTTTAGGATATTACTATGTACATGGTGTTGATCACCAAGAATGCCTTAGGTGTAGAACTTCTTCAGATGGAGAGTGTTGATGGGCTCTCAAAGAGGATCTCCTTCAGGTGTGGAGAGTCAATAGGGTCCGGAGCCAAATGCTGCAGTAATGATATAAGGACCCAGCCAGTTGGGTTCAAACTTCCCCTTATGTTCTCTATGTGACTGATTGCAGAGATTTTCTATCAACACAAGGTTTCCCACCTGAAGTTCTCTAGGTTTGACTTTCTTGTTGTATCCTCTTGACATTCTTTTCTGATAAGCTCTGATGTGATCAAAGGCCACTTTTTGACATTTGTCCAACAACTCTAGTTTTTGGAGTCTCAAAACTCTGTACTCTTCATCTGATACAAGTCTGCGCAAAGAAACTTGAAGAGATGGGATTTCTACCTCTAGGGGTAAGACTGCTTCTGCCCCATATACCAGTGCAAATGGGGTTGCCCCTATAGGAATTCTAATGCTCATTCTATAAGCCCATAATGCAGGATTGATCTACAGGTGCCAATCCCTTCCAGACTTGTTAACTGTACAATGTAAGATTTTCAACAAATTTTTATTTGAGGCTTAAGCCTGCCCATTACCTTGTGGGTAATATATTTAAGAACAGTGTTGCGTGATTTTGAATTTTTCACAAAACTCATCCATGGTGTTGTTCTTAAATTGACCTCCATTGTCAATGATGATGGAGGAAGGTATGCCATAGTGACAAATGATGTAGTTTAGAATGAACAGTGAGACCTTCTGTCCAGTTGCTTTAATGAGTGGGACTACCTCAACCCACTTGGTAAAATACTCAGTAGCTGTAATAATAAACTTACGTCCATTAGAATATGAGGGGTAAATCTGCCCAATGAGATCAAATACCCATTGTTGAAAGGGCCAGTGTGTTACAAAAGGAATGAGCTCCCTTGCTGGAGCATGTATAATATTGCCATGCATTTGACATTTCTTACAAGTTTTTGCGAACCTGATAGCTTCTTTCTCCATATCTGGCCAATAATACCCTGCTCTAAGCAGTTTTTGGGCCAGAGTCATACCGTTAGAATGAGAACCACAAATTCCTTCATGGACTTCAGACAATGCATGTTTAGACTCTTCTTTTTCTAGACACCTAAGCAAAGTACCATCTAATCCTTGCCTATACAAATCATTGACCACAAGAACATACCATGAGGCATTGCAGATGAGGTGTCATTTTTCATTTTGGTTAGTCCATCAGGAATGATCTGATGGCGCAGGTAAGAGTAAACATGGTGATAATGAGAGGATTCTTGCTCAATGACTGAACAAACCATTTGGGAGTCAGGGGAGTTGTAGGAAAGGAAATGGATTTCTTCCACCAGGAACTTATAGCGGAAATCATCCTCTTGTTGCTGCGAGGAAGCTAGTGTAGCCATGGCATCAGCTTCTCTGTTCTGTACCCTTGGGACTTGTTGAAATGTGATGTAAGTGAAATATTTCTTTAAGTCATCAACCATTCATTTATAAGGCATGAGTTTTTCATCCTTATTTTGGTATACATCATTGATTTGGTTGATTACAAGTTGAGAGTCACCATGGACATGTAACTCAGAAACATTCCATTCAAGAGCCAGTTTGATTCCATTTACCAGTGCTTCATATTCTGCTATGTTGTTTGTACAAGGAAACATGAGCTTGTACACCTTTGGAATGGAATAGTTTTGAGGAGTTAGAAACAAAATCCCTGCACCTGAACCTTGTTGTGTGAATGATCCATCGAAGAACATTTTCTAGGATTTGTGAGTGATGTGCAAAATAGATCCATCTGGGAACTCAACATTGATTGGTTCATTGCCATGTAGTGGAGCATCAACCAGTTGATCCATGATTGCTTTCCCTTTGATTTCTTTACGCTTAATATATTCTATGTCAAATTCACTAAGAAGAATAACCCATTTAGCCAATCTTCTAATGAGGGTAGATTTACTTAGAAGATACTTCAAAGGGTCAATTTTAGCCACCAGTTTGACTGAGTGAGCCAACATGTAGTGACACAATTTTTGAGATGCAAAGACTACTTCTAGGCATGCTTTCTCAATCATATAGTAATTCATCTCATAGGACACCAATGTTCTACTGATATATTATATAGCACATTCTTTCTTATCTTCATCTTCTTGCGCTAGCAGTGCCCCCAGTGACATTGAGGTAGCTGAAATGTACAGAATCAATGGTTTGCCTTGTTGAGGTGGCATGTGTATGCACCCTAAAATGGTCGCTAGACTGTGGGCCCCATTTATTATTTTATCATTTTATCAAATTCCTGAATCAATGCTTTGGAACATTTTCAATTCAAATCAATTTCCTTGATCAAATTGCAATTAATTCAATTATTCAATTAATTCAATATTTCCTAAGGTTTGATCATTTTTATTTAATTAAAAGATTTAATCTCCCTTTTAATTAAATGAAATTCCTCTTATTTAATTAAAATATTTAATCTCCCTTTTAATTAAATAAAATTCCTCT
>MU227348.1:437468-449642 GCA_018584345.1 Thuja plicata
TGAAGGTATCTTTCTAGGGTATTCCACCAAGAGCAAGGCTTATAAATGTCTCAATAAAGCCTCTAACAAAATTGTTGAAAGTACAAATGTAAAGATAGATGAATTTGCAGAGAAGAATGAAAAGGAATGCAAAAAAGAACTAGAGGACTACAACAGGTTTGTTTACAATGAAGAACCTAACTCTCTACCCGAGCAACAATTTATAGCTCCCGAGCAACAGAATATTGCACCTGAGCATCAAGTTGCAAATACCAAAACTCAGGATATTGCTCAAGATGACCTACTAAGTGATTGAGATCAAAATGAAGGACAAATGATGATCAAGATGATAGACAAAGAATTGAACATGTACTTGCAAGATATGTCAGAAGGAACCATCCACAGAACCAAATTATTGGAGACAAGAAGGCTGGTATGAGAACCAGAAGTAAGTCTCTAAACACAAGATGTCTAATTTGTGATTTTGAGCCAAAATATGTCAATGTTGCACTTGATAATGAAGAATGGATTAGTGCTACGAATGAATAAATTGAGCAGATTGAGAAAAACAAGACATGGACACTTGTACCAAGACCAAATGACAAGAATGTCATCGATACAAAATGGATATTCAGAAATAAGTTGAATGAGAATGGAGAAGTCACCAGAAACAAAGCAAGGCTAGTATGCAAGGGGTATGCACAAGAAGAAGGGATTGACTATGGAGAAACCTTTGCACCTGTTGCTAGGCTAGAAGGAGTGAGATTATTACTTGCTTATGCTGCATTTAAAGGATTCAAGGTATACCAAATGGATGTCAAGTCTGCATTCCTAAATGGAATACTTGAGGAAGAGGTATACATTGAGCAACCATAAGGGTTTGTTGATCTAGACAAAAGGAACATGGTATGTAGACTACACAAAGCCTTGTATGGATTGAAACAAGCACCAAGAGTCTGGTATGAAAGAATTCATTCCTATCTCATAAGTATTGGATTTGTAAGAACTAGTGAAAATAGTCATCTTTAGTTGAAGGAAGATACTGATACTAAAATTTTGATTGCTGAAATATTTGTTGATGACATCATATTTGGAGGCAATGATATGCTATGCAAATCATTTTCAAATGAAATGAGCAAAGAGTTTGAGATGTCTATGTTTGGAGAGATCAATTTCTTTCTTGGTCTACAGATCATGCAATAGAATGAAGGCATTTTCATTACACAATCCAAATACATCAAGGAAGTGCTAAAAATATTCAAGATGGAAGATTCCAAGCCAGTTGGAACACCGATGGCAACTGGATGTAAACTAGTAGAGAAGGATAAGTCGCCTAAGGTAAATCATACTTTGTATAGATCAATGATTGGCAAACTCATGTATGTTGTACATACTAGACCAAATATTGCACATGCAGTAGGAATAGTTGCAATATTTTCTGCTAATCCCAGAGAATCACATATGATTGTTGTGAAAAGAATCCTAAGAAATCTGAAGAATACTGAGGACTATGGCTTATGGTATATAAGAGAAGGAAAATTTGAACTTAAGGTCTTTACTGATGCTCATTGGGCTGGAAACATTGATGACCGAAAGATCACAACTAGAGGAGCATTCTTTATGGGTGACAGACTTGTCATATGGATCAACAAGAAGCAAGGATGCATCTCTTAGTTTACTACAAAAGCAGAGTATGTTGTTGCTGCTACAAACTGCTCAAATATTGCATCGATCAAACAATTACTAGAAGGTATGCATATGAAAATTCTTGAACCAGTAATTATCTATTGTGATAACACCAGTGTAATAAACATTTCCAAGAATCCAGTCATGCATGCTAAGACAAAGCATATTGCTATCAAGTATCATTATTTGAGAGAACAAGTTCAAGAAAAGGAGTTGATACTTGATTATGTGCAATCAAAGGAATAATTAGCTGATATCTTCACCAAGCCATTGCCCAAGGATACATTTGAGTACTTGAGAAAGAGACTAGGGGTTAGACCCTTGTCTACTGGTCAGTAAGATGACTAGAAGGCTGCATCAGCCTGCATTTTATCAAAATATCATTCATGTTGACGCAAGCATAGAGATGGACTTCAAAGATACATCTATACACAGCAAGGTATTTATCTACTTCAAGCATTAGAGTTATTGTATTACTGATGAATTGGGAAATTCAAGGAGTATATTATGGATAGAACAGATTGTTTGGGATTACTATCAAATATTTGTTTGGCATTGTTGTCAAACAATGAGATTATATCCATTATCACATTATCCAAAGGGAGAGATATAACCAAAAAGGGAGAGTACATACAAAGGGAGAGATTGTTGTCAAGAAGAGAAAAGAGACATCAAAAGAAGAGAAAACAGACATCAAAAGAAAAGAACAGTCAAAGGCAGAGAGTTTGACACAAGAAGAGAAAACATCACATCAGAAGAAGAAAGATTCTACATCTATCCAGTGAAGGGATTGAAGACAGAAAGAGAGCTGCAAGAATCAAATCTAAGCTATGTGAGCTTACCGAGAACCAGATATTTGTATCGGTTATAGTACATAAGATTGGTAGAACTTCAATTGTTATATTTCATATTGTATTAGTAATATTATAGTGTGTTGCCATCAATGCCAAAGGGAGAGATTGATGAACTATAACTTATTGAATGTTTGAAGATGTTAAGTTGATCATAAAGACACAAATTTAATGTAAGACATTAAATCAGTTAATGTATTGTATTGTCATTGATATCAACTTGATATAATCTATATGGTCATGTACATACTGCTAAAAGACTTCAAATAACCAATGAATCAAAGGCTATGCTATCAGTAATGCATAAAAGTTAAGTATTCACAAAAGTGACTGTATACACTGACAGATAGAGTAAACCAACAAGAGAAAAGTCACAGTGTTACCTGATAAGTAAAAGTATAGCATTACCAATGAGCAAGGTCATAGTGTTGCCCGACGAGCAAAAGCACAGTGTAACCCGATGGACAGATTTACAGTGTTGCCCAACAAATAGACAACAGGACAGAGATCCCTAAGAAAAATAAAGTCTCACCGACGGAATAGTCAGTTGTCATGGAACAGTCAGTTGTCACTGATGACTAACTGAATTATTGACCAACAGAACAAAGAGTTTAGAAATGATAAAAAGCTTAGCTGTCAAGAGCTAAATATAGACTTAACTGGTACTTATCATTGTTTTAATTCACAAGATAAAGCCACAGATAAGTAAAGGATTTAAATCCTCTTAGTCCAATTGGCAAGAAGATCTCTACGAGATAAATCAGGAGTTTTGCTTTAAATCTAATTGGCAAGAATTGTGGATCGCGCCAAGATCAAGAAAGCCAAGAAATGGTGAAATCATGTCTATATAAGAGACAATCTTATTCAATGTGAATAAGGGGAGTGACAAGAGAATAGATGCTGAAGAGATTCTAAAGGAGAATAAAGTCTTCATTCAGACCTGATCAATCAAGCTGAGGAAAGAGCTAAATTTTGTAGACATCAACAAATAGTGATACAGTATCACAGAGAAGAACAGTGTGGAGCAAAGGTATTAAATTAATAACATTGATCAGAAAGTTAATGCACTTACAATAGATCTGAAAATTTGCAATTCAAGTTGTATATGTGAACAAATCAATTTACCATTTCAATTTAACCATTGAAGCATCAATTCTCTTAACCGAGCAGGAATTAAAAGTATTTTCTAATTAAGATACATCCCAAGGAGTATCAAAAAGTTTGATCGTACAAAGTAGCATTAGATATGCCTGATACCTATTAACAAGCCAAGTGAGTGTTTGATCAAGGATGGTAGCATTAGATGTCAGATACTAAGTGACAAACTATTCATTTAAATCCTCTAACAAGGTCACACCTAACAGTGTGTTTGTAACCTTTAACAAGGTTGGCTCTTCACCATGCTCACTTTAGAAGAGTGAAAATTTAGGTTACCAGTCCCAGTGGTTTTTCCCTTAACAGGGTTTCCACATTAAAAATCCATGTGTTAATGTGTTTATGAGTCATTGCTTTATTGTTTTGCATTTCACTTAAGTAAATCTGGATTGATTGGTATACAGTAGTTATTTACTCTATTTCGGTAAATGAAAAGACTGCTTATCGGTAAATATACAGTAGAAGGTTTTACAAGTCATTCCAACAAGTACTAATTTGATATAAGTATTTCAAGGAAATCATCTTGTAGGACTGAATATAACTAGAGGCTTATAAATGTGGTAATAAGTTTTTTGGGTTCATTTAAGGATTGATTTTTGAGGCCACTGATTCACCCCCTCCCCCCTCTCAGTTATTCTAACAAATGGAAGCACTTCCATTTAGGAATTATTTAGCCCTCTGAGTAAGTGTTTTGGGGTCATGTCAAACCCCTTGAATAGGTCTTTGAATTTGATCTGTATTTTCCCCCTGTTATGCCCTATTTTCCACTGCTATCCTACCTATTTCTGATATCCTGCACTGAGAATTTCGGGTTCTTGACCTCACAGTCAAGGTTGACCTCAACCTTGACTTAGGTCAGGGTCGACCTCGACCCTAACCTAGGGTCAAAATTTCAAGTTTCTATGATTTCCAGATGTCAGGGTTTGGAAAGAATCATTTCCCACTTCCGGGTCGGCTGTTTCAGACTCCAAAGTAATGACTCTTAAAAAGATATTTAATATAGGTCCACTTCTAGGGTTATAGGCCTAATTTGAATTTAATTCTCCTATGTCTACCTCTCTAGACGTTTGTGTCCTAGACTTGTATATAAGGAAGCCTTCTCTCATTTTCTCTAAGAAGCAATATCATCCACACACATGAACATCTATGCATAATCTATTGAAGTGATCATCTACTTTCGAGAATTCATGCATTCAAGCATTGAAGCCTTCAAACATTCAATTCATCAAGGAGATCCATTGGTAACCATTGAAGGATTCAAGCTCTATGGAGCCCCCTTGTTGAAGATTTCTCCATTCCATATCCATCCAAGCTTCTTCCTATTCCAAGATCCATTCAAGATTGGTGTTGAAGATCTAAAGGCAATTGATTTTAGATATCCTACATCCTAAATTCTACATCCATTTTGCGCATTCATACTTGTGGATCCAAGGATTCAAATCCTCCACAAGGGTTTCAACATAAGCAAGGTGAATTGTTCTATTTACTTTGTTTATTACTACAATTTCAATTCTATTATAAGATTAATTCCAAAATTGGGGTTTAACCAAGGAAAATCTCTCCCCCCAACAAAAAAAATATTTTTCTTGCAAGTATAGGTACAGGACAACAAATTACAGAGCATATTCAGATACCCTTTTCGGTCAACTTTCAGGACCATGAACAAAATTTCCATCGGAGCAACACAGTTTAAGGTCAACCTAAAGGGGTCAAGGTCGACCTGCATCTGGATCAAGGTCGACTTGGAAAAAAAAGGAAAAAGAAATTTGGGTTTTCTTTGTCTCTGTGTTTTTGTTCCAAATCCGGTTGCATAATTTCCAGAAACCTGATACAGACACCAAAAAATAGCAATTTCCAGATCTGCTATACTTTGAGGTTATTATTTGTCTTCAATTCATTTCAATTAAGGTTTTAATATTTTCAAATCTATTACACACCTCTTTCCCCATAAAGCAGGAATGTATTTTTTTCTTCTTTCTTCTTATTTCTGATCGATTGATGCATTTGTGCATTGACCATTTTCTTATAGTTGATCAATGTGGATCTTTCCTTTGTGTAATTTGGGGCCAAGAGGAGAATCTTACCTTCCCCAAACCTTTCAAATATAAAGAGCATTAATCAATACACATATATTTAATCATCAATTCCATACCAAATTTATTATCTTACAAAAACATATAACAAACAATACATCATGGGGGAAGCACATTACAATAGGCAAACACAAAGAATACATTGTACAAGAGGAGCTAGTCAAGCATATCGTCTCCCCCCATCTCAGTCAGTAGTGTTTAGGGAAGGTGAGAAACACGCAAGAGGATAAACATCAAGCATCGAAGATGGAATAATAGCCAGTTCCAAACAAGGACCATGTTGTGAAGATATGTCACTTTGTTCATCACTAGGACAAAGAGATAATTATTTTGCAAATCTAGCTGGTGAATCATGATTAATATCAATAAGCTCATATATATCATCAGAATCACTAGCATGAATATCATCATTAGTTGCATTAGGTACATTGAAATTATCATTGTCAATAGTATCTTCCTCATCCAAATTAATTCTAATATAATCTAAGATACGAATATAATTATCATGTTTGGTCAATTTCATGTTTTTCAAATTAACTTCCTCCCTAAGGCCATGTATGGGTTGATCAAAGGGAACCAAATCATCAGTAGTTGTTTTAGGAGAAGAAAGGTTTTGGGAAGAACATTCATAGGATCTAGTATGACGTTTATGATGTTGATCATGAGCACAATGGTTATGTTTCATTTTTCTTGAAATTTGGTTTGGTTTAGGATGAATCAACATCGGGTCATTTGCTTCTTTATGAGGAAGAGTAGAAGGAACCACACTGAGTTGAGAGATAACATCGACGGAATGTTTCTAATATATAGGAGGTAGAATTGAAGCATACATAGGAGGTTTGGAAGGTGTAGGAAGAAGTCTGGGTGTAGGGAAAGGAGATGGAACATCCTTAGGATTTCTAAGCACACAAATATTTTGGATTTTGTATTTCTGATAGGATCAAAATATATTGTCTTTGTGAGATTGAATTGGTTGAGACATAGAAGGCCAAAATAAGTCAAGGTCAAAGGACTCTCTAGGAACTTAAGGCTAATAGAAACCATGATTACAGTGATGATTTCTCCTTTATGGAGAAACTTCAAAAACTAATGGATAGGAGAGACTATGACTTTCATGGAGATGAGCTGATCGGGATGGAATTGGGAAAATACTGAAATCCAAGTTTTTGGTATTTCTATGTTTCAGTAAACTTCATTTTTGAAGGTATTTGGAGTATTTTGGGGCCTCTCTTCTTCCTTGAGGGCTCACCTTGGTGTGGCCTCCCAAATTTGTTTCAAGATTTATTGAATACCTTTCCAACAAAGTAAACAGATTGCAATTCAGAGCTAGGACTAGAAAGTTATGCCTTCTCCAAGTGGGCCTATTTTTATATATAATTTTTTTTTAATATTTTTGGAAGTTTATAATAGTTTATTTGTAGTAAATATTATGAGGAATCTTCATTTCATTTCCAAGAGGATCTAGTGACCCTTGGGATCCATCATCTTTGTATAAACTCCAATTTAGAATAGAATGGATCACTTTTTGGCTTGCAATTATGTTGTTAATCTTTTAGTTTTTTTTATGTTGAACTTGAAAATACCTTAGGTATCACACTAGGTATTGTAATCTGATTCATAATTCAAATCAATGGTATCAGAGAAGAAACTCTCCTTTATGTCAATTTACACAAGGTCCTCCTTCTAAAGATTAGGATTGGATACACAAGATTTGTCAAAATATCCACCTTTGAGATGCACACAAACGAAGATGTCAGACGATGCTATGAAGAAGTTGGTGGAAGAGACTTTAGATAAGCAATGAGAGGAGATGATGAGTCAATTTTCACACCTTCTAAAAAATAAATAACCCTCTGGATCAGGAATGTTATTCCATGGAAATGCCCATTTCAAAGTGTAGGTAAATTTTGACATCCCAAATTTTGAAGGAAAAGTCGATGTTGAATCTATTGATAACTGGTTATCAAAATTAGATATATAATTTTCTGTAAATAATTTCTCAAATGGAGAAAAAATAAAATTTTCTCTCCTCAAAGCTGAAACCCATGTGAAATTAGCGTGGGAATCCAAATTAGAACATACAAAATGAGAATTATTTGATGAAGACGGCTTGGGAATATCTCTTGATAAAAAGCCCACATGGGGAAAATTTATTGAATACATAAAAGAAACATACTTTCCTGAGGATGTATATGAACAGGAATACATAGAATGGCAGTTGCTTCGACGGAAGAGGGATCGGTCTATGCAAGATTACACCAATACATTCCATTCACTTTCAACAAAACTTGGTATAGAGGATTCAGAGAAGCATTAAATTCTGAAATATCGTAGTGGACTTCACAGGTATATTCAAACAAAGATGGAATTTTTGAATATTTAGACATTAGCAACTGCTTATAAATATGCTAAAAAAAATGAAGAGAAATTCAAGCAGAAAGGGAAGAGGGATTACTTTGCAAATAATAAGCCAAGGGTTGAAGGTGGCAATAAATATGTAGGGAAATAGGTGACCAAGGAACCTCACTCAAATTTACCTAAGAACACATGATGGGCTGCTAAAAAGACACAAACATATACAGGAATGTGGTGTGAGATGCATAAGTCCCCAACCCATAATACAAAGATTTGTCGAAGTATTAAAAATCTTATGACAGAAATATGAGGAGAGGAAGATGAAGTTGAATCGTCACCAATAGATACTTATGAGAAAAATGAGAATGATTCGGTCATAGAAGCAAACCCATATGCCATAGTTGCAACTGCTAAAGTATTTCCTTGTGAAGATGAAGAGAGACATTTTCATTCACGGATGTGGGTTGATGGAAAGCCTCTACATTTTATTGTTGAGAGTGGGAGTCAAAAGAATTTGATCTCTAGGGAGACAGTCAAAAGATTAAATTTTAAAGGGACAAGACACCAACAACCATAATCTATGGGATGGGTAAATGAGGGACAATATTCAAATAAATAAACATTATCATATGTCATATTCAATAAATCCTTTCAAGGATGAAATGATATGTGATATAGCGTTGCTGGATGTATGTGATGTCTTGTTGGGCCAGCCATACATGTATCAAAGGCATTAAGTGTATGAATTTAGTCCACATAGTGTTACAATCAAGCTTGGTGGGAAGAGGTATCGAATACCAGAGGTGTGTGCAACACAAATTGCTTCTCTAATTAGTGCTAAACAATGTAAACGCTTGATTTCTCAAACTAGAGCTTTTTTTCTGCTCATGATTCATCCTGAACAAACAAAGTCAAGTTTTCCTTAATACACATGCTAAGGTAACCACAACAAAAAATCAACAAAATCATATGGATAAAATTTTGAAAGAATATCATAGTGTGTTTAAACCACCAGTGGAAGTTCCAACACACTATCAAGTCAAGCACTCTATTGATTTAATCCCAAACACACCACTACCACATGAACCAATCACTAATACATTTGAGCCTCTTTTCCTACGGTAATTTCTGACGGAGGGGCAAATTTTATGAAATTGGTGTTTTTTTTTAAATTGATCCCGATATTGTCACAATTCCAATGGTTTTGGGCACACATAAAAAAAAAGACAGATGATCAAATTCATTTTTATTTTATCTGTGTGTGAAAGTCGATGCCATTCCTTGGAAGCCAAATATTGTGAAGCCATGAAAAGTGGTACATACAACACATACCGAGAATTCATAGATACGTCCTTTTCCATGCAGAAAACATCTTCTTTCTGTCATGAAATGAAATATTTGCATACTTTCTTGTTGACTGTGATTTTTTTGTGACTTTAATGTTCAAACCCACATATATTTTTTTACAAATTTGTTTCTTTATTTACAATGTCTATCATCATACAGAAATAAAAAATGGTTTCTTCTATGCATATTTTATCTCTATATGTGAACCATAGCCTTTGTATTTTTAAAGATATGTATCATTCTTGGGCTTCGAGGCTATGGTTTGGTATAAGAAACCCTTAGTGAATGAGTTTGGAATTGTCACATGTCGTGACTTGTGCTCAAATTGGTAAAAACTTCAACCTATTTTTTATTATAGATATTCTGTATATTTGACATGAGTCGTGGTTTTTCTTTCACTATCTTGGCATACTTGGGGTTTTAATGATTCTAAACTTACCATAGTTCTTCATGCCTTATTATCAATTTCATTTATGTTGGTCACTATCCAATATTTATTTTACAGCGGCATGGTCTCCTCTTGTTGTTACTGCATCAAGTGATCAGTCCTAGATGCCCTCTCCCAAATGAACTACTTGGAGAGGACCTTGTCCCATATTATTTTCCTCAAGATGACTATATAAGTCATTATTTCTCATGTTTTATTATGACATGTTGTCTTTGGATTCATTTTGATTGTCCCCTACAAAGGCTTTTATATGCATTCTTCTCTTCTTTACAAATGAATTGAGAAAGTATTATATAAAGGCTCTAAGTACAATGAACTACCCAGATTGATTTGAAATTAATAACCAAGATTATGCCAACACAACCCTAATTAGGGTTTTCCCCTTTACCACTTACAAGAATTAAATTTCAACCAATTACAATAAGGCACCTATCCATGAGCCAATAAAAAAATTACATTTTTTAAGGATTGACCAATGCGAAAACTCAGTAGGTGTAATACATTAAATGCATTTCTCTTTCCACTTGGAATAACTAGAATGATTGTAATGAAGGTGTGCCAACATAGCATGTTTATCTTGTTTGAGCTTCATTTTTCCATCCTCTTTGTCTTGTAAATTTTCTCATTGAAGTGTTCTTGAAACTCCTTGTACTTGAAATAACTTTTAACTTGATTTCTTGGCCTTCATCCTTCTTCATGAATTTTTACTTTCAGATTTTCATCTTCTCTTAAAATTTCCTTGTCTTTGCATTTGAGTTGCATCTTGACTTTCCAACCTTAAAGTCCTTCCTATACTTTGCATGGCATTTGAAATTTCATGTCAGTTTTTGAACTTACAATCACCCTTTCACATGAAGGGGCTTGACCTTCAATATATTCTTTCTCGTAAAAACATCATTACCTTCATGTGACATGGGTTCTACCTTATGATTAGAATAGTTTTTTGCAAAAATAAGAATATAAGTCATACCTTTTAGTCATATTTTCAACATTTCTTAGAACCTCTTCTAGATCTATATCCACTAGGTGTATGCTCAATTGACTCTCCCTCAAAGGTGAATCATGATCTCGATGATGCAATTTGTGTGTATACTCAATAATTAACAACAAGTTTTCTAGATAAACATGTTAAGATGGAAGAAAATGCATGTATAGTGACTGTTTATGGAAGAAAATCAGAGAAAATCACTTCGAACAAAACCATATTCCTCTCTATAATTACAATGAACATAGAGCTCTTTTACACCCAAACATCAACCAACCACCTTTTAAAACTGTCCTCAAACTGACTGAGACAGTTAAAACCAAATTTTCCATCCTAATGATTGAATTCAAATTGTCATAAAATGGATTCTTATTAACTGTACATATTTCTAGATTCCAAGTGAATGGTTAAGATCCTATATGAGAATTAGGGAAATGAATTCATGTAGTAATTGGGTACTAGGAAACCTATATTTGATATTTTATGTGTGCATTACTTTAGTTGTATGAAACTAACAATATTACTAGTTGGTTGAGTATAATGGTATATAGATGATGAGATTACTATAGAATGTAAATGGAATAGTTGGTTAATATGAATGTAAGTTTATAATATTAGATTTAATTTTTAGATTTTAATGCAAAGGAAGTGTTAGAAGAATACTAATATGTATAGTGCTTAATGTAAATCTAATAATATTCTATGGGGTTGGATACGTTTTTAGATTAGAATGGATTATATTATAATCTCAATTGAATCACACAAAAGGAGTACTGTGTATAAGATTCATGATAAGAATGGGTACTCTTGAATGTACTCGTATTAAAGGAATTAAGGATATCAAGTAAAATTTATGTCCATTAGATTAATTTCATTAATTAAAATGATTGAATGTGTTAGTGTAAGAATTGGTTGAAATGGGAGTAGTGTGTGTGCTTGAAAGTGACCTCTAAATCAGGCACAAACACAACATGGTCATTGCTCAATCATCAAATTTGCGAAAATGAACATGAATTGTCCATTCCACAAATTTCATTGAATCGACCTGTTGCCTCCTATCTAGTTGGAGTTTTTCAATTACTCTCATAACAACAGCCAACAACCATGACCATTGCTAAAATGGAGGATTTTAAAGCATTCTAAAAAAATGAAATTGAAACTATTCTATGTGAGAAATGCCATTACAATCTAAGAATGCAAGTACATATATTAAGCTAAGAATTTGAAAAGATGATAGAATTAAGCTATATGATGTATAAGAAAACTAATTAAGAT
>MU227348.1:450175-463986 GCA_018584345.1 Thuja plicata
TTAGGAAGAAGAATTTGCCTAGTACAATAGGACTTTGATGATGAGAAAATGCACCAAAATTGATTAGAATTGTAAGGTGCCAATTTTGGGGTGTTACATTTTGCCCCTCTTTGAATTGATGTGCGAGCAGCGCGTTGATTCAAAGAATAGTCTAATGTGACAGATGAAGATTTTGGGAGTCTAGGTTAGGTTGCCAAGACACCAATCAGATCAAGAAGTAGAACCATCTTCAAAATGAAGCATGATTTTCCAAAGTCTAAGTTAGATTGTGAAGACAACGGTCCAAGTATCAATTGAGCGAAGATTGAAATCAGGGTTAGATTTCCCCAATGTCCACTGGTAGCTGATGAAGGTTTAGGACTACCTCCAGAATTAGGGTTAGATTTCCCCAATACAAAGGTTATCCCTCCGAGGTCTGGGTTAGGTTGCCCAGATAATGGTCTAAAAGACCTTTTGAGAGCCTTCTTCAGATCAAAGCATGAATTTCAGGAATTAGGGTTAGATTGCCCCAATACCCAATGAGATTTCAAGAATCATCTTCAGAACGAAGCTTAGTCCCCCAATGTCTAGGTTAGATTGCCTTGACACTGATCAGATTGATATCTTTCACAAGATTGTCCCCAAAATGAGGCTCAACCTTCAGGAGTCAGGGTTAGATTTCTCTGATACCTGTCCCAAAAGATAGTCAATAGAGATTTTTAGGACTATCTCCAGAATGAAGCATAATCCTTGAGGATCCAAGTTAGATTGCTCAGATACCTAGAAAGATAGATGACAAGATGCGAGACATCAAGATGCCCCTAGAGATTCAAGATCATAGAATATCCAATTTTGTCCATAAGGTACGAAACACTGAATATGCCCCAAGTGATGAGATGCCCCTAGCAATGGGGACTTTTGATTCAGATCAGACTAATTCAAGAATGATGCAAAAAGATTTAATGATGCAATCATCCTTCCCCCTCGGGAGTGAAATCGAAAGATGACACATCATAATGATGATTGAGAGTGAGAAATTGCAGATAGAAGTAAGATCAAAGATTAGAGGAATTCAGAGATAGATCAAGAGACGGAAAAATTGATTTAGAGTGATTGGGAGGTCTGGTTGATTAGGTTTGACCATAGTTGACCAAGTTTGACCAGAATTGACTAGAGTTGACTTTGATGAAAAGATTGTAGAAGGAGAGAAAATGATGATGAGAGATCATTTTGACTAGAAAGCGACGTCAAAAATTATACTGCACAAGCGTCAGAGCACATCGTTCCCAAAATTTTAAAACGCGATTTTGAGCTACTTAGGAGTGTCAGATTTTGATTTCGATCACGAAAAATGGATTCAAAACTGGACACTTGTATAGTCAAGAGGAATCTAGGACAAAATATGAGAAACTTCGAAGAATGAGAAGATAATGAAGAGAGCACCAAAACTATTGTTATGCAAGCTTAAAATGTGAATGCAAGCCTAAGCTAAATGCAACCCTAGGACTTGGTTATTGGACTCATCGCATAATTATCATCATCGAGTTATGGAACATCAGAGTTGATACAATCCTTACTGGCGCCAATGCAACCATAAGAATATGAATATGACTTTTATTAGATAAAATGTAGGGAACGAACGTAAGCGCTAGGGCACAAAAGCCAAGATGACCTGAACATTGTTTCCAGTTTGATATAGTAAGAGGACACAAGTAAAAAAATAGAGCAATAATAGTCAAAGAGATAGTTCCAACCTCCCCTTGGTGTACAAATAAACAAGATCGAGGGATGTGAGGCTTTCCCGCCTTAATGCAGAATCTCTTATCACATACACCCTATTTATTTGACGTTGTCAAATCATCGGAACCACACCCACAAGTAGTAGACAAAGAAAATATCAATGAAATTCATGAGACAGAAAACATACAAAGAAAGATTCAATCATAGCTCAGCATGTTCCAAATTTTATGAATGTGCATATGTTTTAGGGGTGTTGAGAAACATCGGTGTGCTTGTGAGTGCATTGTGTTTGATTGCTATCGAGAGATGTTTACATTGTGATGTCCAATGTGTGTTGAAAAAAATAGATGTGTCCAAAGATAGTGTTGAAAAACACTTGTTTGATTGGGGTGTTGAGAAACACCAGTTTGTGCCAGTAGAGATTTGTCCTTTAGAACTGACAAGATTACTGACTCGAGTGTAAATCAAAGATGCAATCAAAGTGGGGAGCCATGCCCCCAAGTAATGAACAGATTGATATCAAATATGCAGATAGCGAGTTGATGTGAGAAATCTTAGTAGTACAGTGATAGTAGGAAGACGTAGTGAGAATCACCGATGACTGATGTGAGAGAGATTCTCAAGTATAAAGATCAGCGTGAGATCTAGGCATCAGCAGGCAGACTCAATGAGAACCACTGGTGACTAATGCGAAGAAAAGAGAGACTCCAAAAGATAGGACAATGCCCCCTAGACCAGGAAGATGCCCTTGAGTGTGACCAGTTTCAATCCATGTGAAGTCAAGAAAAATATTGAAGATAACAAAGAGCGAATGCATGAGCGAGAAAACTAAAGTAGGAAAGAAAACAAAAGTAGGAAAGCAGGAGAGAAAATTTCAAGAAAGCCAAGGGATGTCGCGATAGATAGAGAATTGCAAAACAAGAGGCACCTTTTTACTAGGTTTTCACCATCTTGGTAGAAATTCTATTTTTTCTACCATGACGCTTGTTTACCAGGTTTTCATCAATGGCACATTTTTCTCTTTTTCTCATTTTTTAGTATTTTCATTTTTTCAATTTTTTTTTGGTATTATCAAGGCGCCTGTTTACCAGGTTTTCACCAGGATAATAGATACATCAAAGCACCTGTTTGCCAGGTTTTCACTAAGATGATCATTTTTTCAAGACATTTTGCAATTTTTAGGATTTTCTCAGAATAAAGTATGTACATGAGCATTCAGAAGACATCTCAACTATAGAACATCTTCAGATGAAGAGCGTTGATAGGCTCTTTGAGTTGTTCACCCTCTGTGGTAGAGAGATGGTAAGCGCCAAACCCAAATATTGCAGTAATAAAATACAGACCAAGTTAGTTTGGTTCAAATTTTCCTTTCTGGACCCGCTGCTGTTGATTCTTGGGGTTCTCTCTCAGGACGAGATCACCCATTTGGAATTCCCTTGGTTTGGCCTTCTTGTTATAGCTTTTGGATATTCTCTTTTGATATGCTCGGAGATGATCAAATGCCACTTTTCAACATTCATCCAGTAGTTCAAGCTCTTATAGCTGAGATATTCTGAAATCATCATCAGTAATGAGGCCCTTCAGAGAGACTCGCAAGGTAGGAATCTCAACCTCAAAAGGAAGCACTACATCTGCACCATAAACTAGAGCAAAGGGCGTGGCCCCTGTTGGTGTCCGTATACTGGTGCAGTAATCCCATAAAGCTAGATTAATCTGGAGATGCCAGTCTTGTCTAAATTTGTGTACTGTGCGGTGTAAGATCTTGAGAATAGTCTTATTTGAAGCTTCCACCTGTCCATTACCCTGGGGATAATAGATGGAAGACCGGTGCTAAATAATTTTGAACTTAGTGCATAATTCTTTTAGATCTTTCTTCTTGAATTTCCCTCCATTATCAATGATTATTGAGGAGGGTACACCATATCTGCAGATGATGTAATTCAATATAAACATGGCCACAGACTTGCCATCAACTACAATGAGAGTAACTGCCTCAACCCACTTGGTAAAATATTCTGTAGCAATAATGATGTATTTATGTCCTCTTGAAGAGGACAGATGTATCTGACCCACTAAGTCAAAGGCCCACTGCTGAAATGGCCAAAAGCTGACAAAAGGAATGAGCTCCTTGGCAGGAGCATGGATCAGATTTCCATGAAGCTGGCATTGTTTGCAAGATTTAGCAAATTGTGTGGCTTCTTTTTTCATATCTGGCCAATAGTAACTAGCTCTAATAATTTTATGAGCTAGTGTATAACCATTTGAGTGAGACCCACATATACCTACATGCACCTCTACTAACACACACTTAGACTCATCAGGTTCTAAACACCTAAGGAGGGTACCGTCTAGACCTCGTCTATATAAGTCGTTAGCTGTAATGACAAACTGTGAAGCACTACAGATTAAGTGACATTTCTCATTTCGAGTGTAAGTGTCAGGAATAATCTGGTCACAAAGGTAGGAGTAAATATGATGGTAGTGGGATGAGTCATGTCCAATGACTGAACAGATCATCCAGGATTCAGGGGAATTATAGGCAGGGTGGCATAACGTCTCCACTAGGAATTCATGTGTGAAGTCATTTTCTGGCATTTGTAACATAGAAGCTAGAGTAGCCATGGCATCAGCTACTTTATTATCTTCCCTTGGAATTTGTTGGAAAGTAAAATGTGCAAAGTATTTCTTAAGATCATCAACCATCTTCTTATAAGGCACCATTTTTTCATATTTTGTTTGATAGATGTCATTCACCTGATTAATAACCAACTGTGAATCTCCAAAGACCTTTAGCTCATCGACACGCCATCCAATAGAAATATTTAATCCATCAATCAAAGCTTCATACTCAGCAGTGTTATTGGTGCAAGGAAACATCATTTTGTAAGCCTTTGGTAATGAATATTGCTGCGGTGTGATGAACAAGATTCTGACACCTGACCCCTGCTGGGTGAATGATCCATCAAAGAACATGGTCCATGACTGATGTGTGAGAAGCATGATGGACTCATCTGGGAACTCAATCCTTAATGGATGATGGTCTATAATAGGTGTATCAGCCAACTGATCTGCAATTGCTTTCCCTTTGATATCTTTTCTCTCGACATATTCAATATCAAATTCACTAAGGAGTATGACCCATTTAGCTAGTCTACCTGTGAGGGTAGCTTTACTGAGTAAGTACTTTAATCTATCAGTTTTTTCAATTAGCCTAGCAGTGTGAGCAAGCATATAATGTCATAGTTTCTGGGAAGCGAACACCACTGCCAAGAAAGCTTTCTCAATGACAGAATAATTCATTTCATAGGAGACCAATGTTTTGCTAATGTAATAGATCACTCTTTCTTTATTGTTTTGATCTTCTTGAGCCAATAGAGCACCCAAAGATGTTTTTGTAGTTGAGATGTATAAGATTAATGGCTTCCCATCAATAGGAGGCATTAATATAGGTGAATTGGCTAGATATTGTTTGATTTGTTGAAAACCTTGTTCACATTCTTTGTTCAATTCATAGGTCACACCTTTATGTAGAGTTTTAGTAAATGGTTGTGACTTGTCAGCTAGTTATGAGATGCAGCACCAGATAGATTGAAGCCAACCTTGAAGACCTCTAATTTGTCTGATATTGCGAGGTGAAGGCATTTCCATGATAGCTTACACCTTTGCAGGATCCACCTCGATTCCTTTCATGGAGATGATATAACCAAGCAATTTTCCCAAATTTACTCCAAATGCACATTTCTTACGATTAAGACGCAGTCTGAATTTTTCCACACGATCCAGTATAAGACCTAGATCAGTGAGATGTGCCTTCCTATCTATGCTTTTGGAAAGGGTGTCATCAACATAGTCCTCCATTATTTTGTGCATCATGTCATGAAATATGGTAGTGACTGCTCTCTGATACGTGGCTCCAGCATTCTTAAGGCCAAAAGGCATAACATTCCAGCAGAAAGTACCCCATGCACAAGTAAAAGCAGTCTTTTCTTGATCCTTTGGCACAATTTTGATTTGGTTGTAGCCAGAGAAGCCATCTATTAAAGAGTACATTTCGTATCCTGTTGTCATATCCACAATCATATCAATGTTGGGTAGTGGAAAATCATCTTTTGGACATGCCTTATTTAAGTCCCTAAAGTCTATGCAGACTCTGATAGATTTTTCATGCTTTGACACTGGAACTATGTTGGAGATCCATTCTACATAATCAATGGCTCTGATGAACCCAGCTTTTAGAAGTTTCTCCAACTCTGCCTTAACAAGTAAAGCCACATGTGGATGCATCTTTCTAAGTTTTTGCTTGACTGGTTTTACACCTAGAGCTATTGATAAGTGATGCATGATAAGATCAGGATCTACACCAGGCATGTCAGAGTATGTCCATGCAAAATTTATCTTTTTCTCCTTGAAGAAATGTGTGAATTCCTTGAGTTCTTTTGCAGACAATGATTTAGCCACATGAATAATGTGTGGATGCTCTTCTGTACCTAGATTGACCGGCTGAGTTGGATCAATTAGCACCGATGAGCATTCCTGGAAATGAATCGGAAGCACATCAAGTATCTCATCCTCAGGTGCCTCAGAGAGGTTTTCACCTTCGGATACGTCTATTCTTTTTACTTTTTTGGCTCTAACACTGCCACAATGTGGTTTTCACCATTAGAGCGCCTATTTTTTCTTCTTTTGATTTTATGACTAAGATACTTGATATCAGCCTCAGTCATGTTGACCCTTTCTTCACTAGTGGGGGAGGTTACAGTTTCAATAGCGTGAAGGTAGCAAGCTAGAGCATAGTCATTCTAGAATGTGAGGACTTCATGGGATGAGGAAGGGGAATTCTAGTCTATTAGCTCAGGATGTTGGAGTGAGAGAGAAGTGACAGGTTCAAGTGTTGACTAATAAGCTGAGACCTAGAGCGATCTCATCCAAAGGTGTATTCAAATCTTTTTGACTCCTAGCGACCGAAGTAGAAGACACGTTAACATTTATGGACTCGGACTCATTAGACCTTTCACTAGACCCCTCACCTATGTTGAGAAGATTTTCATAGGATCCTTCTAAAAAACTGTCAAACTCATATTCATGAGAATCTATGTCCAAACTCTGGCTGGGATGTTTGCACCATGAAGGCTTGGGAGTTCTTGCGACACTAGCCTATTCTTGTGCCAACTTCTCTTGAAATTCTGGTGGTATGTACCGCTCACCTTGGAAATCAGGGTCTTGTAACACTTTCCATTGTTCGTAGGTTAATGCATCAAATGAAGTGGTTTTATCAGAATCACTGTCAGTCTCAGCTGTACTAACATGAGGTACAAAATTATCTAGCTCAACAAAGAATGCTTCCAAGTCTGGAGGAATGGGATAAGGAAAGCAATCCTCGTCGGAGCTATCCTCTATAGTGTCAGCTGTAGCTGTGCCTTCAGGTTCTGGTGGAGGATCTAGTTTTGGCACAAATTTGTTAATCCCTAGATGGAATGGGATCTTCTTGAAGCCTAAACCAGTTGTGTCTTTTGTCTTTGACCCATAGCTTTAATAGGTTAAACTAACCCATTAGCATTCACTCCTATTGGACCACTCCCTTTGTATCCAAAGCATTTCATAATTTTAAGACCTTCACTATTAGGATCTAGTTCATGAGCTAGGGTCATTGGTTCAGATATGTCCTTTCCTTTGCAAAGCCAAGCTTTAATTGTTCTTTCCTCATCTTCATCTTCTAATGGTGTTGATGCCCGTACAAAGACACCATCATAAACTATTTTAGGAGCAGTAGGAGATTTATTGTTCCCAGAAGGTCTCCCATAAGAACGAGGAGACGGAGGTAGAGCTGCTAATGATAGCATAGGTTCTATTTGATACCCCCCATGCCTATGTCTTTGATTTTCAAGGTTTGTTCCATGTCTCTAAGCTTGGCATCACAAAATTTTGTGTATTCTTTGTTAGTAGGAAAAAGACTATCATCTGACTGTGTGAGCGCATTACAAGAAGAGCCCATACTAGCAGGAACTGTCACTTCTACGCCTTGGAAAGGAAACTTAATGCACTGATGATATGTAGAAGGAACCGCTTGCATTTCATGGATCCACAGTCTTCCCAGTAGGATGTTATAACCAAGAGGAAGGTCCAGCACCTAACATGTGACATCTCTTTCAATCGGTCCAACCCGAATGGGTAGCACAACTAAACCTTTAGACTTTCTTTCTTCTTCATCATAGGCCATGATAGTAATTGTCTTGCGGGAATCTATGCGATCTTCATCATAACCTAGCTGAGCAAGAAAGTGAGTAGAGAAAATATTGAGGCTAGCACCATTATCAATAAGGACGTGGTGGACTAGTTGTTTGCCAATCATGACCTCTATATGCAAAGGAGCATTATGCGGGTGGCTAATCAAGTGATCATCTTCTTCTGAGAAGGACAAATAGTGCGGTGACGTCAAGTGACCCACCATGGATTGAAACTGATCAAGATTGATGTCTTTGGGGACGTTAGCCTCTACGAGGGCTTTATCCAGAATCTGCCTGTGAGCAGGCGAGATCTTCAACAACTCAAAGATGGTTATTTGAGCATTGGTTCTTTGTAGCTGGTCTAGAATGCTATAACTAGCAGTAGGAGGTGTGGGGACCACTTTTGTGGTCTTGTTGGCAGGGCCAACAACAGCTCTATTTGCGGTTTGTTTCAGTGCGGATGTAGTAGCAGGAGGGTCAGGACCCTTGAGAGTTATCTTAGCATGGGATCTGGTAACAATGTTTGCGCAATCCTGAGATGTTTCAGATTCAGATGAGCGAGCCCTAGGGCCTCTCAAGACAAATGGGGTCTTAGGCTTAGGAACATCCCCACTCCCCTTAGTAGTAATCACATTGCAATACTCCACTTCAATAGGTTCAATCATGTTGATGACATTGTCATAAGTGGTATTTGCGTAGTTAACCTTGGCATTGTTGTTCTTAGTATTGGAAGACTCACCTTTCTTCTGACGAGGAAAGGGATCTTTAAATGCCTAGTGATCTGAATTCTTATTATGATTTTCCACAACAATAACCTCATTATCAATTAGATCTTAGACCTTATGGCACAACTGAAGACAAGTAGCAGTCTTATGACCCTTATTTTGATGATAATCACAGTATGCATTTTTGTTCCACCAATGGGGTCGTGGTTGCGGATCATATGTACGCTTTTCCAAAGGAGTGAGAATCTGATTTTGCACCAAAGTCTTGAAAACTACGTCAAGCGGTTCTCCCAAGGAAGTAAATTCACGCTTGGGTCGAGGGGCCTAAGGTTTATTGCTAGAGAATCTAGAAGTCAGTAGAGTATTTGTTGCAGCCTTCTCAGCAGTTCTGATTGCTTGTATGCTAGAAGTAAGATTGAAGATTGGTTTTGAAGGAGATGGGGTCACATTGTCAACCACTCCATCATTCACAACGTCCCTATTCTTGTTGACAAACTTCCCTTTATCTTTGTTGGAAGAGGAGGAACCTTGTTTGTTGTCTTTGTATAAAGACAACTCCCCTTTCTTAACCATAAATGCCTCTATCCTCACAACTTGCTTAATCATGCTGTCAAAATTAAGGGGACCTTGAAGTTTTACTTGATACCCAAAATTAGGAGTGAGATTGTCCAAGAAGATATCGAGTTTCTCAGATTCGGGTATTTTATGAGGATACTTGATGCAAAGTTGTCTCCATCTCTGGAGAAATGCTAGGAATGGCTCCCCTTGTCTTTGCTTGAGATTGCAAAGGTCCCTGGTGTTGATGGGATGTTGTATATTGTGAGAATAATGTTGTATAAATATATTTGCAATCACATCAAAAGTCTTGATGCCGGTGGGTAGTCGAGAAAACCACTCCATGGCAGGTCCACCCAAACTTTGAGGAAAGAGATGCATCAGTTAGGTTTGATCATGCATAAACTCCATAGATAAGGCCCCAAATTCTCTCAAATGATCCTAAGGATCAATGGTATCCAGATACTTATCATACTTAGGGAATTCTACACCTTTGGGAAAAGGTGGCATATGAAGACTCCTATCAAAAGGAAAAGGACAGATGCTCTCCATCATGAATTGTTGTGCGAGTTTGTCCTTATCCTTCATAAGCTGGCTAATTTGATTTTGCATGTCGTGAATTACCTTATGCAATTTGGCAGTCTCAGTCTCTTCTTCTTTAGCCACAAGTGTTTCCACTTGGAAGTTTGGGGGTAGGGTAGCTTAACTCCTTGTTTTGCCAAATCTAGAAAATATTTCTCTTTATCTTCCACAAGAAGTATTTCCATCTTCTTGATGAGAGTCTTATTAGATTTTGTAGCATCTATGTCATTTTGATTTATTGGCTCATCATTATTACCAAGGATCTCATAAATGCTTTGACTCTGATCTTGACCCTGGTCATATGGAAGAGGGCGATGGTGATGCTGCTCCTCTTGTTGACCCTGATCATTTTGAGATTGTTCATTGACCCTGCTATATTGAACTTGTAAGTAATCAAAAGGAGTTTCCATGTCGTTGATGTGGGACTGTGTCGTGTGCACAGCTTCAGTATGAGTGTGAGTATTGAGCTGAGAACTCGTGGTCAATGTAACTCTTGGCAGATCAAAGGGGTTGATAGGATCAAAAGGATTGATATGTTCAAAAGGATCACTAAGGCAGTGAGGATCGTTAGTAGGGTCAACCTAAATAGGTGAATTTTTGAAGCTTTGTTGATCTGAAAGAAATGGATTATGTTGATCTTGAAACAAAGGATTAGAGCACAACTAGAACACTGGTTTCTGATTCAGACTAGGATCTATATTGAACGGGGATGAGGAACATGAGGATCCCTCTTGACTATCAAATTGAACAATGGGTTTAGAATGACCTTTTCCTTGATTATGAGGATTACTTCTACCTATTATGGAACCACGAAAGGGAAATATATTGCTGCTTCTAGTCGTAATAGGCATAGACAAAGATGAAATGAGAGAGAACTTAGGATCCAACTTAGAACTTTGTCTTTAGAAATAGAGAAAAGGAGGTAATAGGATAGAACAGCCAAGATGTGAGATGCACTTGGCATGAATCGTCAAGAGTATGGCTAGAACAGCCGAGATGTAACTATCGCGTCGTAAGGTACAAAAGCACATAAAGGTATGACAAAGAACAAAGAGACAAAATGAGTTTGAACAAGAATGGATCAGTTTGCAACTTGATACAATCAGTTTCAAACTGTAGACAATAGGGAAACAGGTAATCAGATCTCAGACAAAAGTCAGATCAGGCAAAAAAACTCATCAGTCAACGAGAAATAACTCACTATTTTAGGATGCCAGAGGACAGATTCATGTGAGAAAGTGTTGTTTCATGTGAAGAAACTCATAACTACATGTGAGAGAACGAAAGCTCGCACAAGGAAGTGCTCAGTTTCTAAAATCTCACGCAAGAAAACTCCAGATTTTGATAGACCAACTCATTTTTTGAGATAAAAATCAGATTTTGAGACACAGTCAGGACTGTTCTCTGACAGAATTTCTAGATTTGGGATAGTTTTATGATAGTGTAAATCAACAATCTTAGTTTGAATGTGGTAAGCAATCGTTAACAAGCACAAAGTTTTGATCAGACAATAGTGTCACAAGAAGTAGTCGCAAACACTTCTAGCAAGGACAAAGAAACTTGGAAGAATTATGGGAGTCTTTGTTTAAGCATGATTGGACAATTTAAGACTCAAAACAAACACTTAGTTATCCCTAAAAAAAAAATGGTGGAGAAGACAAAATATGTGCCTCGCTGTCTTATGCGTATGCGTGGACCTCACACAGCAGTGTCACCCTCGAGAGGGCGCCTGTGTTTTTGGTGTTTCTAAGGAATAAGTATATATGTTTGAAGTTTACCCTTAAATTAGGGGCCAGCATCATATACCACTTCAAGCATCCAGGTGCATACCTAAGTCGAGAATCTAGGGGAGAGATTCTTCCCCCTCCCTACGCACAGATTATGTCTCCTTTCGAAGGTGATCTGGGTAGGCATCTAACTAAGAAAGTTTTTTAGTGGACTTCCATTCACAATAACCTTTGGTGCCCCTGATACAGGGCTGGGACCTTGTGGCCACACCAACACTTGAAATTCATACACCCCTGCAAGCAGGGCTGGGAGCGGCGCCGCTCAGTACAACAAGCAAGGCTTTCTCAAGATGATAATCAGAATCATGAGAAAGAAGTTACCATGGCTTTGGAGTCTTTGGACTCAATAAAGAAGACTTTATTATAGTGAGGTGGAATCACCGGCAATAGGTGTGTACTCACTTGGGTCGTTCCTGGAGGTTCAACTTCTGGCAGGCCCTCTAAAGGTGACACAAAACTTGGCTTGGATTTGAGGGTCGGATTTTCTAATTCTCTCAAAGAGAGAAGAGCATAATTCTCTACCTCTTCACCTTACCCAAACATGCAAGACATATTCATCACCGAGATAACTCTCCTCCAACCAATTCACAAGCCTTTGGGTTTCTGATTCTCTCAAAGAGAGAAGAGCATAATCCCCTAACAAGTGAACGTGCTAAAGGTTCGTTGATCTTTCCTTGCTTCCCTAGGTCTCCATCATGCTAGCAATGTCTAGGTCTCAAATTCATCCATGGGTATCACTTGCATGTAATGAAGAGCCTATTCCCCTATTTTTCTATCAAGATACCTAAGAAATTTTAACAAGGCCCTATTTATGCTATGTGAAGAATGCAAAAAAAACAAGCACAATGTTTTTTAGAATAATCTTTGACAATCATCCTGCAAGAAAACCATTAGCAAGTTTTATATCTTTGTCAAGCGACCTGCAGCCCACTGTTATGCTGTCAAAAAAATAAGAAACAACAGCATGTTAGAATGATCAAAAAAATCTGAAATAGTACTTGCAAAATAGTAAAACTTTAAAAAAATTGGCCTCGAGTCTCGCACAAGGAAGTACCATACTTCCTGTGAGGAATTGCAAGGCTTCGCGTGAGGAAGTGCAAACCTTCGCGCGGCCTGCTCAAAATTATCGCATGAGAATATATACATAGACAAGTATGGCTGTATGGCAGAGCACAAAAATTTATCAGAAAAATTTGAGAGTGAGGTCAGAAATCAGTTTTCTACCCCACGGTGGGTGCCAAAATGTGTGTGCTTGAAAGTGACCTCTAAATCAAGCACAAACACAACATGGTCATTACTCAATCATCGAATTTGCGAAAATGAACATGAATTGTCCATTCCACAAATTTCATTGAATCGACATGTTGCCTCCTATTTAGTTGGGGTTTTTCAATTACTCTCAGAACGAGAGCCAACAACCATGACCATTGCTAAAATGGGGGATTTTAAAGCACTCTAAAAAAATGAAATTGAAACTATTCTATGTGAGAAATGCCATTACAATCTAAGAATGCAAGTACATATATTAAGCTAAGAATTTGAAAAGATGATAGAATTAAGCTATATGATGTATAAGCAAACTAATTAAGATGCAAAATGCTACTACTCTAAATGAAATTAAGCTAAATTATGCAACAAAATCTTGAAAGCATGAAAGAAAATTGAGACTAGAAATCGCTATAATTTTGATGCTCTAAAGATTGTCCTCAAATGAAGAAAAATGAAGTCCATAATATAGAAGAACCTGGAAAGAGGATGAAGAGTTTCTTGGAAAGAAACGGCTGACTCTTCATCTCCATGGAGGAAGGTGAGACAAAAATGAGGAATTATTTAATTAAAGAAATGTATTATTGCCACATGAGTGGCTTTTCATATGGAATTATGGAATTCTTTTGAGGATAATCCATTCACATAATTAAATAATTATTCAACTCCTTTTGATGTGTATTAGCCAAAGGGGGTGGAATTAATTCAATTTAAAAGCACTTAGGACTTTAGAATTAAATTAATTAATCATAGGGATTTTTAGCTAATAAACCTTGAGAATTTAGGAATTAAATATAGTGTGAGATTTATGCAAATTCAGGTTTTATGCATTTGAGACTAAGTCAATTAAAGATAATTAGGAAGGAGAATTTGCCTAGTACAATAGGACTTCGATGATGAGAAAATGCACCAAAATTGATTAGAATTGTAAGGTGCCAATTTTGGGGTGTTAC
>MU227348.1:464036-481370 GCA_018584345.1 Thuja plicata
GCATTTGAGACTAAGTCAATTAAAGATAATTAGGAAGGAGAATTTGCCTAGTACAATAGGACTTCGATGATGAGAAAATGCACCAAAATTGATTAGAATTGTAAGGTGCCAATTTTGGGGTGTTACAAGTAGTAGTAGGAAACATGTGTTTCTTCTCCTCTCAAAAGATCTGTAATTATTTTTTAAAACAAGAAATTAGATCATCGTGTGGCCTAGGGTGGATCTTTTAAGGTTGGATTATTTGGTTGATTGTGTAGAGAAATCCATAATTCTGGGATATATATGCAGCTTTATTGATCAAACTATTTTCATATTGCATCAACACCCATGCCTCGAGTCCCTAAGGCCTATATAACATGTTTTCAATACTATCAATGGATTCAAACTTAATTTTTCATTATGGTACCATTGGAAATAACTTGTTACTAAATGACCCTTGTTAAGCAACTTTTTAAATTTGAAAAGTTGCTCAACAATTGTTGTGCAACTTTTGCAATTCTTACATTTTGTGAAAAAATAAATAGAAAAACACTTTATAACAACATAAAATAACCTACATATTCCAAAAATAGGCTAATTTAGCCTTATTACATCATAAAGTTCCATGGAAGCCTCATTGGAAACTTTTCTTTCACATAGAAATATTGACAATTTTGGTACAATTTTACATTTTGGACCAACTATGACCTTCCATGACATGGATTAATTAGAAATACCTTAAAATGGTCCTTGGGACCTTATTTTACACAAACCAAAACATAAAAAGATGATCATTACATCAGGAGGTATAAAAATGGCTATGTGCTCCTACACCACACACCTAGCCTAGAAAGAAATTGAAGTCCCTTTGAGGACCATGCTACACTAAAAAATGTTTGGAACCTCTTTTTCCTAGCCTCCAAATGATGTATATTTTTGGTATACCCTTCCATTGGATACACCAAACCCTCCTTCCTAGGTGCACTAGATTAGGGCTTTGTCAACAAGACACTTCCAAACACTTCCAGCTCCTACCAATGGATCCTACACCATCCAAGTAACCTATCATGACTTACCAAGTCATAAAAAGTGTCCCTCCTTTGGGTGGAACTCTCAGACCTTGACTGATCCAACCACTATCTACCCTCAATCAAAGATCTTCATCTTCAATCCCTGCATACCCCTGCAACCAAACACATATGGAACATATCATACATGTTTTAGACTTTCCCCACAAGTAACATTAACCATAGTAAGTGGAGGATTCTTATACATTCATGGTGTCTTCAAAGCAATTGTTGATTGCATACCAAGACCCTGTCTAGGAATAGTCAATACAAACTTGACTTTCTTTGTTGAAAACTTCACAAAATAATGCAACCTTTACATGGAAATGAATAAAAATTTAAACCAATACTTTTTCAACCTATTCCCAATCAATATTGCGTAGAATGAAGAGTTTATGAACATGAACACAGTGATTGTGTCCTTACGGTAGATAATAGATAGTTTGCAAGGAATTAAAAGTTTGTTGATTTAAACTTCATTACTCTACCAAACTCCCTAAAACTCCTCTCTTTCTCTCATTCACGCTCACCCTACCCAAATACTCTTCTACTAATTGGTTGACAGTTACAATTCCCTGCCAAACCGCTTGCAATCAGTTTAATGACTATTACATTTAGTATATTGTTGTCAAGTTGACAACATAGTTGTCAACTTGACAACTCTCCATTCCTTTATCATTGTATTTAACTCTTTGAAGGCCTTTTAGGATTCTATCCTAACACTAAAGACATAAGAAATTTTTTTAACATGGGGATATACACTTTTCTATGTTAACATTTGTGCACACACCACAAGTTGGTTTTGTACATTTTGACCACACACCACAATGTGCTTGGTGCCACTACAACACTAATTTTGCAGTCTCATATCAATTTTTTGTTTGGTTCACGTTGTAGTTGCATTTTCAGAATACTTAGCGAATAGAATCCTTTTATAATATTTGTATTTGGTGCATGTTGTTTCTATTATATGGCTCCTAATAAAAAATCCTTACTAGACCTACATGCCATATTTCTTCTTTGTTCTTGCATGCTCCATGTTTGTGAAACCTATGCCAATCATGTTTCTCCTTTTATCTTGATATTTCAAACCAATAAGATTCTATGTCCTGGGGGATTGGTGTGATCTTATCTCTTTTATGTCTTTGTGAAATTCCTTTGATACTATCTTATGCTTTACCAAGAGTATGATTGCAAGGTCACACTCTTGATACAATGGGGCCTATATATAGTGTCAACAATTGTATCCTCGTACATTTTCACACTCATTTGGGGATCACTTTGGCATTTTTCCCTTGTTCTCTTGCTAAATGATTGATTATTCTTATTCCATGGCCAAATTTGGAAACCTAACACACTCACGAGCATACAAACAAAATTCATGCTAATAGGTGAAAATAGGTGACAATGTCCTCATGGACTATGGAGCTAAGCACCAATGTCCAACCATTTTGGTCTCAAATCTAAACCACTAATGGTCATAATTTTGTTGAGTAGAAAATTATTTCTCATGTGCAAATTCTAGATCTGTCAAAAAGGGATTGCAAATTCACGAAGAGAAGACTATGACAAAAAAAAATCCATACTTTCAAGAGAGAAAAAAACTTGGTCACCATCGATCTACTCTAGTGATTGACACTTTTTTGCCACAATTCTGGAAGAATTATTTGTAGGACATCCTAATTTGGAACCTGCTTATGAAATTTGCGTCAAACATCTTCATGTCAGTGGTGCCTATTGACATAGACAAATGTTTTTGGGCTCAAATTGCAAACATATGTTCCCTTTTGAATCTCATTTCCGTGCTTATCTTCAAAATTTACATATTTGGTTAGTACCTTATTATTTATGTTAATTTGGTTGAATTTATAGCATTGTCCCTAGTTCTTGCATTATTTATGGTCATAATCATAATCAATCTTATCAAGCCTTCAAAAAGAGGTCATTTAAGAAGGCCCTAGTTGACTGTAATTGTGAATTTCCTATACATTATAGTCCAAATTTGCATATAAACCCAAGTTCCTTATTATTTCTTTTAAAATGCTCATAGGCATGTGTCCCTGTGAAGGTTCTAAAACCATAGGGAACACCCATGTTGAGGCTTTGTAATATAAATGAAAGTGACTATTTTGAATGGTGACTTTGATTTGGGTAACTTTCCTAGCCTGAGATCTTGTTCCATGGTCTGGAACAAACATACGAAGCATGTATAAGCCCTTTCAAACCTTTGGTGATTTTATGTAAGGTATAGGGTGTAATCTCCAAGTTTGAGTCTTTGAGGGCTAGAAACTGAGATTTATTGAAGGTTGGATCATTAAGTTAGATCAAGAAAGACATGTTAAAAGTAGTAAAAAGATGAAATCTAAGAATCCTCTCTTACTCTCATTCATTCTCACACTACCCAAATACCCTTATACTAATTGGTTGATAGTTACAACTCCCTGCCAAACCACTTGCAGTCGTTTTAATGACTGTTACATTTAGTATATTGTTATCAAGTTGACAACATAGTTGTCAACTTGACAACTCTCTATTCCTTTATCATTGTATTTAACTCTTTTAAGGCCTTTCAGGATTCTATCCTAACACAAAATACCTTATACCCTTATTAAATCCCATGTGAGCCTTCATAGGCCTCATTTTGCCAATTTTGGGAAAATTTTACATATTTAGCACTTTTAGTGTATTTGACACTTTTAAATGGCTCTAATGGCCAACTTACAATCATTTGGACCTTATAGGTCTTTAAAAAATATCGTCTACACCTAGGATCCTCAAGTGGCCCCAAGGTGCATTTCTAGCCTCCAAATGTCATCATGGCTTACATCATTGATCCTAAGCCACAATGCTAAGCCACACACACACACACATACATGCGCACACACACACACACACACACACACACACATGCAACCTTCACATGTATATAAGAGTCGATTAGAGAAGGTATATGCACAGGTGATGAACATGCATATTTTCCTGAGCACTACTAGGAGTTTACCTGGCAACAGTTGTACTATTGTGAAAATCATCACAAGTCCATTTGTTGCTGGATCTAGCTCCCAGTAGTGCTTGGTTGAATCTGCATGTTTGTCACATATGCATATACCTTATCTAATCAACTCTTATATGCATAGGTGAAGGTTGTATATGCACAAGTGAAAGTTGATCAACTCCAATGTCCTATTTGTATCTATATGTTATCAAAATAGCTCCATTGATAATCTTGTCTACTTGACCCAATTTTTTTTCCTATGAAGAAGGATCATGTCAGATAATCTAAGTGAAGAACAAAATGGGGAGACAATCACTAGATTGTGGTCTAACTTCAAAAGAAAGGGCGATGGAAAATGTTATTGTCCCTGCAAAATTTGTAAGGTCTTAAACACTAGAAGATTGATAATCAAAATAGCTAAGAGGCATTGTAGGGAGAATGGTCATATTGAAGGGGGGTTAATTATCATCCATTGGTAAGTTTTTATTGTTTTTGTCAACAATTAATATACATATAAAATACACTTGATGATGAGATCATTATCATGGTTTATTTGTGTTCATCATTTTTATATAGGTCAACCTCCCCATGGAAGTATGTGATATGGACCATGGAGGTACACATATGGATAATATGGTTTTGGAAGTGGAGGATCATGGAGGTGAAAATATTGAAGCTGAAGATTATGATCCCATGGAAGATGATGATCCTGTGCCAGATAACACATTTGAAGATGATGGTACTAATACATTGATCCATGACACATTTGGTACTGGTGCAGTTGATGATGATGATCGAGATGATGTTGATGTCATCCATGATATACCTCTACTTGAGAAGGTAGACACGGCCCTTTACGAAGGCTCCCAAACAACTCTTCTCTCTATTGTATTATGGTTGTTGAAATTGAAGGCTATGAACTTGAAGGTTATGATGGCCCTTTACGAAGGCTCCCAAACAACTCTTCTCTAGACACGAATTACATCCTCAAGAGTCTCAAAATTGATACTATGGAATTTTGGATGATATACTTGAGTGTGACTTTAATTCCTTCATATTAGTTCTCTTTGTCATCAGATGGTATAGGCTACGAATTAATCAAAATGATCCTGATAGAACTTTTATTGAACATGACAATAGATTTCCAATGATTAATACAAGGTGGTTTGAGCTAGTTGGGGATGAGCCCCATGTTCTGCCAAGCCAATGTGAGCAGGTATTTTACTCAGAGGTTCCACATAAACTGGGTTGGTCGTTTGTTGTTAGACATGATCCAAGAAGATGATGAGGATGATGATGCTACTGATGATGATGATGATGATGATGATGATGATGATGACGACGACGACGACGACGACGATGATGATGCTAATGATGATGATGATGATGACGAAGATGACAAAAATGATGGTGGTGGTGATGATGTTAATGACGACAATGATGGTGGTGGTGATGATGATGTTGACGACGATGATGATCATGGTGATGAGTTGGATGAAGAAGAAGAAGATCAATGACATGAATGAAATGTGCAGTTATGTGATCATTTCTTAATCTATTTAATATTGATTTCTTGATAGAAATGTGCAGTTATGCGATCAATGCTTAATCTATTTAATATTGCTTTCTTGATAGAAATGTACAGTAATGTGATCAATACTTAATCTAATTAATTCATGATGTACCTTTTAATGTTTTAAATTCATATGGGATGCTTATGGTTTTTAATGTACTTACTATGTAATTTTGAGTATATATATCATGAATTTTTTAGCTAATATAAGATAATTGAATTTCATATGCAGAACCCAAACCCCTTTCACGAGCATCCCACAGTCTCATGGATCAACAGGTATAAGTCAATACACCCTATAGAGATTAATGTCTTTTACAATTTGCAAAATATCTCGCATTATTACTTTCTATCTCTCTCCTTTGATGGAGTGCAGGTAGTAGCAAAAAGGTATTTGTCATATGTGTCTTCCTCAAGCAAAGGAAATATAGGAATGCAAGAAGAAAGTGAGACATGTAGTATGTCTCAATTAGAGAGATCAACTAGAGGTCAAAAGACTAGAAGGAAATTCAATAAATGCATGAAATTTTTCCTTTCTCAAGGGGGGTCATGTTCTTATGATGATGAGAGAAAAGGTGACATCAAGGTGCCCTTTAGGTACCAACATCTATAGAAACAATGGGTCCCCAAGGAACTTCCTCCAATAAACACTGATTTTAGTATTAAAGGCAAGATATATTGCATAGCACCATCGTCATTACATGGTTTGGGCCTATTTTACATGGATGGCATAAAGGTCTCTTACAAAAAAGTTGTCAAATTGATGGAGTATGTTGGACCTTTTTATGATTACAAAAGTTGGATGCGGATTGTTCGATATTAAAAAAGTATGTGTAGGTATGCACTCTCGGAAAATTATATTCAACAAAAAGACAATGAAAAAAGTAAAGGAGTGGCTATATACATTGATGGAAGGCCAAAAGCATCAAGGAATATTGTAGGTTTTATAAATAATACATGACCTGTGTATAATATCAAGCAACCCAATTGCATATTTGAGGCACGCGAGGGAAATCATGTATTTGTGTCCGATAAAATCAATACGTGTAGGGGAAGAGTTTCTTATTGATTACAATTTGAATCACATAGATACAAATGATGTCACTATCATGGTGGTGCAGGTATGTACTATGTACCATTAAATAATTGAGTTTTTTGCTAATGTTTTTATATTTGAGTTATTTTTGTAATGTTGAATCTAATCCTTCTAGGAAAGGAAATTCATCCAAACAAACTAATACAAAAAATCCCTCCAAAACCAACCATGTCTAGAGAGTCTCCTCACCATCCACCTCATCTCCATCAATATCTTCTAATGAAATTTATTAATCTAGTCCTTTCTAATTATTGGTTAACTTTAAATAATAACACAGGGCCACGATATGGAGCAGCCACATAGAGGTGACAATGATGATCCTCCAGGCACTTCTTCTTCCTAGCAAGTAAACCTCTTTGTTATTGTACTACAAATTAGATAGAATAAAAATGTTAAATAGTGTTTTTATTATGTTCTTTTCATCACTATTTTGGAGAAATTTTAATAGTGCTAGTAATATTGTTGTCACAAACAAGTGGTCATCAAAGAAAGGGAAAAGAACCCGCAATCCCTCAGGAGGAGTCCTTTAACGAGGACCTAGATGTTGATTTTGCAGCTTTTGATGACCCAACCACTGCAATTGAAAAGTGGCTCCAAAGAATTGGAAAAAGATTGTCTCAATTGTCATCTATATACCCTATGACTCCTGAGTCACAAAAGAGGGTGACTGAATTGAAGCACCGAGATCAAAATTTCAAAGTAAGTATTAATGTAATTTTTAATTATAACAAAAGTTCAATAATAGTTTTTATGTTATACTGGTCTTTTATGTCATTAACAAATAAGCGGATGTGTTGTTTTTATAGCTTTTTTGCATAATTTTGAACCTCGTGGCCATGATGAGGGTACTACAGGTGGTTCAGGTAGATCGCATGTTCAACTATTTTTTTTATGCTCCAACAATATAGTCCATGATATTCCATGCTTTTATTATGCTCAAACAACATTATTCTTTAGCACATGCCAATGATCATATGTTATCGCCGCCTCCGACGAGGACAAGCCTAGATGTACTGTTGCCTGCAATGTCGGTAACACGCAGCATGGCCATAGACACCATGGCACCACCTACTGGTACACAGATCTCATTTTCTCTCTCATTATTCATATGTTTATTTCCCTTGAAGTATTATTTCTTGGAGGCACTTCATAATGGTTTCAATTTATGCAACAGGAGATGCATCACATGATGGGTAATTTCATGAATGTACTTGTATTCCTAGTACGGGAACAATGAAGGATTGTGTGTTTCTTGTGAGTGACAAAGAAGGAGTTCCCTTGAAAGTAGCCAAACTTCAAGGGACTTTAAATATTGGACCTTTCTTTTAATATACAATTGTATGTTAATTACACATTGCATTCAATATGATAAGCTTACATCTATTGTCTTCTTATTTTATACAATTATATCCTTCGACTAATGATCCCATGATTATTTTGCAGGGAATGGTTTTTCTATGATAAAATTAATGATGAGTGTTTGCGGATATTCGGGCCCACCCTCTGTAAATGGTGGAACATCATATCCAAACTAAACCCCCAATCCACTATTTTGATTTCATATCACTGCTAGGATGGTTTTCCATTCATCCATTTCTTGAACTATATTAAAGGTAAGTTCACTTCATTTATGAATCTAACAGTGTTTTTTTCTTAAAAGGTGGAATTTCCAAGATAAAAATTTAAAGGATGTGTTGGGACTCAAAAATGAAACAAGGGTTATTGAGTACCTTGTTAGTGTTTTGCATTTTGACCCCCTAATAAATACTTTTTGTACCTATTTTCCCAGATGAAGTTTTGAGGTCTACCATGCATGTCAGGTGTTCATCACTCTTGTTTTGACATATGAAGACATCCTAGGTCGTCAGATTCAAGTTTTGAGTTATTCTGTGATGTCTTTGTTTGAGCACTTGTCTAATTCTGCATTTGCTGCCTAAGTGTCATTTTGTTGTAATGGGCACAATTTGCATTTGAATAACTTGCGTCCTTTTGAGTTTCATGGACCACCACTTTGGTAAAATTTAAAATGTATATCAGAGAGCCTTTGTTTCAAAACCCAAGCCATTTCAAGTCCATTTGATAGGATTTCAGATTCCCCAAAGTTGGTTGTTCAGAATTGTCTTGTTCTTTGTTTTGCCCAGATTTCTAATTGCCCTATTTTGAGGTCTTACAAGTGGTACCCCATTCAGTGACATAAAGAATTGATTGTTCCCTTGCATTGAAAACTTGGAAGTGAACCTCCCTGGAGATTTCTAGACTTTGGTCAATCCATTTGAGCACTTTACCTAACCAATTCCAAATTAGATTTATGCATTTTACTGAGTTTAAGTTCAGAAATTTGTGAAGTGTTGACATTGCAGATTTATGCCGGTTGATCAGTTGATTATCGGAGCAAGTTAATTGAAGATTCATACTCTCTATATGAAAGTGAACCTATGTTCTGAGTATCATACTTTAAGAGTCTTTTATGTTAGGTTTGTGGAATCAAAATCCAGTTTTTGCATATTTCCAGTGCGGGACAGAATAAAGTTCATAGAACAGTCATTTTCAAAGGATGGTAACTTGTTATCAGATGATTACTTTAAGATGAGAGTGGTTTCCCTGTACTCTATATGTGTAATTGTGCTACCTAGACAAGTGGTTAAATCTCATAATATGTTTTGATAGGTTTACAAGAAGAGAATCTGAAGTGGTTTACATATGTTTGACAACTGCATTTGCAGATTTGAGAAAGTGGTCAACTTAGGAGATTAAAATATCTCGCCTCAGGAAGCGTCATGGAGATGTGTTTTTTTAGAGAAATGGTAAACATGAAATTCTATATATCTTTTGGATTTGAGAGCTCTAGGAGGTCTTCTAGTCAGTTTTTAAAGCCGGCTCTAGAGGCCAAATGTTGATATTGGTTCACTTTGCAGGATTGTAAAATTCGGTTCTAAGTGGTCGCAAGCTCAATGTTTTATTATCTAAATTGCACAGTTGATCAAGTTTTTTTTGTCAAGGGTGAAATTGGCTTTCAGGAAGTGGAAATCCTTGAACAGACATTTCAAGGATTTGTCATTTATTTGTGAGGCCCAAATGCTCAGTTGATGTGGTCTTAAAATCATATTATTATTTTAAATGGTATTCTATGTTTTAAATACTAATACTTCTGGATATATACCAATGAAGTTAATTGTTGGAAAAATGTGAAGGCATGGACAAGAAGCATCAATTGTAAAAGCATTGAGAAAAGTGCGAGAGCATTACTTAGAGCATAAAGGGTAATGCAGAAGGCCAAATGTTGAAGACCAATCAGCAAGCACCATGCACATTAGTTGTAAAAAAGGGTAATGTGAAATGCACCAAGGTGGAAGAAGAGACCGGGATTAGAACCAATTTGAGCTTGCATCAAACCAATGATTTATATGCAAAACATGGAGTATAAACAATGTGCAATGTGGTAAGCATCATGAGCAATGTGCGAACGAGGTCTCAAGAAAACTCCAAACAAATGCAATTACCAAGTTGAATGAGATGGGAGTGAGGTGGAGAAATTTACGCCATGAAGTAGACTGCAAATGCAAATGCCATTGAATTAATGCACAGAAACATGTTGAAAACTCTGCGCAATATCTCTGAGAAGTTGCGCAACTAAAGATTAGATCAGCCTGCACAATTATTTTTGCAAACATTGAATCTTTAATAGGATTTCCAAACAAAGCCAAGTCCACACCATAGGCAGATAGATGCCAGCAAGGGCTGCGCTAAGAAAGCCAAGGCTATGGAATATCAAGGTCAAAGGCCATGCAATTTATAAAGCAAGAATGACGTAAAGAAATTGAATGTTGGACAAGGAAGTTTGCGTAGGGTATTAAGGTAGTGCATTATGTTTGGAGTGCCTGCGCAAAGCATGAATGAAGAAGGATTTTGCAGGAAAACATAGAGGTAAATTTTTTAATCAAATACAATTTCAAAATGCATGTGGCAGGTGTAAGTCATATTAAGTCTTTGCATGGTTTGGATAAATCAAAGGAAGACCTTGCACGTTGTATTTGGAAAGGGAATTCCACACCAAGCATGTTTCCTGCGCAAGGGAGACAAAGTAATTAAGAGGCCACGCAGGAGATAGTGGATTTTAAAACATTTAAAATGAAATGCCATGCAAGAGAGAGGTCTGCACTATAGGTATAAGCTGCACAGAGTTTGAATGGGCATTTTTACATGGGGGCCTGCACAATAAGCAAAGGAGAGCCCTACAAAGACATGTGAAGAAGCCATGCATGGAAGGAAGATGTTTCAAAACAAACCAAAACTAATACAAATAAACAGTTATAAAGAAAATGTTGTGCAAAATGGTGTATACCTTGCATAGGAAGTGGGAAAGAATGTTGTGCAGGCTTAAAAGGACTTGAATAATGCAATGTCCATTATCCCACATTCAGTGGGTAAAATTTTTCTTAAGGGTTTTAATATGACAACACACACACATTAGTTTGAATAAGGAGCCAAGAGGCCCATTGGCAGGCCCCTTGAATAGAAGAATGAATGTGCTAGTGGGCCCCATAATTTTAGGCACAATATGTAGAAAGAGCTTTAAAACTTGAAAAGTGTAATCCCACATTGGTGGTAGGGAGGACCTTTGAGGTGTATAAAAGCAAAAACACAAGTATAGTGTATTGTGAGAAAGAGCAGGAGGCTCTCCACACAAACACAGGTGGTGCCTTGGGAAATGTGTTGGTGACCAAAGAAGACCCAATTTAGTAGATAACTAGCGATGATGCCAAGTGGCGTTAGGAGCACAATCACGTGTTGACATCAGCAGTGTGCTCAATCAGATCGTGCACTTGCGTAGGAGGCTAGATAGAGGATGATGTGGCAGACATGTGGTGACAGTGCATGAAGACTCAAGAGGTAACCACGGTCAGGCCTAGCCTTAAGAGATTCAGAGATAATCACGCATGAAGTCGCGAGATGCTAGCGGTTAAGCCAGTTAGCATCAGATATTCAACAACTAGTAGTTGACTAACCGTGTGTAAAGTCACAAGATGCTAGTGGTTAAGGGTGTTTCCTTCAGAGACTCAGAGATAGTGGTTAATTAACTGATACACCAGATATCTCAATGCAAATAGTTAAGTGCTAAACCTTCAGAGATCATGCCCCAGCCATCCGATTCAAATCTAGATCAAGGGCTCGTGTTGAATCTCGCAACCAACCCAGGGTTAAGATAAATTCTCAGAGATCTAGAGATACACTAGCAAGGTGAACCCGTGGTCAAGGCAGGGTTAAAGTAGAGTTTATCTAGAGAGTTAGAGACTGAGGCTTGTCTCCAAGTCTCCATATCTAACCATGATTAAGAAAATATTTTAGAGATCTAGAGATTGGCTTGTCTCCAAATCTCCAAGAAGACCAAGGTTAGAGGAAGAGTTTTCAAAGCCAGTTAAGAGCATTGAATCAGAGCTTGTCAAGTGTCCAAATCTGGTGAGTTCTAGGAGCAAGAATATGCATAAAAGAGAATTTAAAAGGCAGAGAAAGAAAATGTGCATGATTTAAAAGATAAAATGAATTTAATTGACTATAGTCTTTGCAAGAATATTATAAGGCAAATAATATCATATTTGCATACAAATAAGACAAAAATGCAAAAGCATAAAAGTAATGTGCAAGTTCAGTATAGTCTTATTCTATTGTCTGGTGAAATATATTTTATTTCAAAGCCTGGAAAAGAAGCATTCATGGAGGATTTTCTTAGAACTTGAAATCAAAATTGGAAGATATTTGAAGAGGCAAGTGAAATTAGATTTGAAAGGATTTTCTCAAAGAATGAAGTCAGATCTTGGAAAAAGAAAAGTGGAATCAGATTTTAAAGAGACAAGTAGAATCAGATTTTGGAAAGGGAAGAATGCGATCAGATTGAAAAGGCATGTTTGGAGATTTTTCAAGTTTGGAAAAGGCAAATGAAATCAGATTTTTTGAAGAGACAGTTGCCGATGGAGATCATATTTATTTGAAGGATGAGATATTTGCAGATATTTTCTTGCAAACAGACAATTGTCGGTTAGGGTTAATTTTTTTTGTTCCTCTTCTATATATCTTCTTCTTCTCTATTGTACAAGGATGTTGAAATTATTACTGCTGGGCAGTTTCCTGATTTTTGGGTCTTCTCTCTGAGCTCTTTGTTTTGTAAATATGCTGAAGCAGATAGCAATCTTAGGGACAAATTTTGAGAGTTCAACTTTTGCACATGAATTTGATGTCCAGATATTGGAGTGAAAGAGTGATTTGTAAGGCACTTCACTTGGTTTTTGTGTGTTTGGAGTTAGAGGGTTTTCTGTGGATGTGCGTTTATTTGACTCTGTTGCCCAATAGATAAGACATTGGTCTTTGTTGGTCCTGTAGTTTTCATCATCAATCAATTAAATTTGAATATGTTTTCATTTCCTATTTAAGAGCATGAATGATTAGGAGTTGAATTGAATAATACAGACATTGTTTTTTATTCATTAAAGAACGGAATCCTTTAGGTTAGCCTGCCTGAGTTTTAAAATCGAAGAGAAGAAGGATGAATATCCTTATCACTTTGGCCATTTTTTGTAGTTTTATTTACTTTTGTTAAAATCATGGATTGACTTTTGAAGCTCTGCATCAGTTGCAGCAAAAGACATTAGTAAATCATTGTAGCCCTTAATCCACTAATAAAGATACTGAGAAGCAGTCATCTATAAGAGGTACACCCTATTGGAATTAATGGGAAGTGTGTACTGAGAGGGGAGGGGTGAATCAGTACCTCTAAAATTTTTGTATCTTTTAACCTTTATCCTTTGAGTAATCAATTGTTTATCCAACCATCTGTTATGTACTATCTTGATGTAAGATATATCAATTCTATTAACTTAATCATACATGTGAACATTCATAGAAATATTCATGAAAATAATTGACACATAACACAAGATATGATAACACAAAAAACTCCTGTTAAGAAGAAAAAATTGCAGTGGGGATGACACCCACAAATTCTTCACTATCTGCAGATTGGAAGGGTCGGTTAAGGCTTACAATTTGATCACTTCTGATGATCTACCTTGTTAGGAGTATCCGTGGAGACCTATTAAAGTCTATTTTGTTAAGAGATTTAGCAACATTGTTTAGTGTGCACTCAGTTAAGAAATTTACAATTGGATGGTTAAATCCACCTTCCTTGAAAGGATTTTTAAACTTTGCTTCACTTGTTAGAATTTAAGCAAATTACACTTTGACTTGAGTGTATGCAATCTCCTATTGCTGATTATAGATCCATTTAAGATTACATGAATAAGTGTATCACCTAATGTGATTGAATAATACCTATGTTGCTCAGTAGCCTTTGTTCTTGGTTCTTGATAACCAAATTCACCTTTTGTTGTTCTGGTTCTTAAAACTTTCAGTCTGATCCATAGATGTGCTTGTAGGCTTCATTCATCCTCTCATTCATAATAGTTAATGATTATAACATCTATTTATAAGATAGATTGACCTAATTAAGTTTCACGTAAAATAATATTAACTCTAAGATCATACGTTTACAACTTGACCTTGATCTTTTAGTCTATGTGTTTTAAATCAGTTAGACTGATTAAAACACTTGCATTAATGTTTCTTGTCCCTAAAGTAGTGGTTTTAAAACAAATCAAGACTCTATAAATAGAATAAGAATGTTTTATCTGACGTGGAAGTCAGATCCACTTTTTGCAGGCTTTAACTGACTTTCAATTTTTGTCAGTCGGTTATGCTCTGAAGTTAGTTAGACTATCTCTTGGTGTTCCTTTCTTGTACTATCTCTCGGGTTGCACTTTGACTGTTCTCTCGGGTTACACTTTATCCTGCTCTTCGGGTTCCTCTTTATCCTTTTCACTTTGCATTTTTGGTTTACACACAAAACCGTGTCATTGGTTTTCTTTGTACTTAGCAATTTTTGGTGATCTCTGATATTTGTATTTTTGGTTTTCTCTTGTCATGTCTTTCGATGTATGTTTACCAAAGATCTTCTTTACATACTAATTGAAAAATAATATCATCAATCTCCCCCTTTGACATTAGTATAAAAAATTGATATGTGCAAAATACTAACAAAATGTTTAGTATGTACACCATATATATTCCTTAGTCATTTCATGACTCCCCTTATGCATATGTCGGTATAGTATAAGTGTATGTACATGATACTTTACTCTTTTTCACCTTGTGCTATATATATCATATCATGTCATTATACTCCCTTTTTTTTTTTTTGTACTGTATAGTTTCCTATCTGTACATATCATTATTTTCCCCCTTTTTGATATTAAGGGCAAAGGTTTATACCTATAGCATATCAAAAATATGAGAGTGTGAGGACTTCATGTCCTCCATCATCTTCTCCCATTTGTCCTTTAGGGTATCTAGAGCCATGTGCTCTAGTGTCATTCTTGCATGTATATTGTAGATGTTGTCTGCTACAGACATCTTGAGGGTGGCTATCAGTTGTCTTGTTGAACTAATATGTTGTTGCAACAGTGTTAGATCTGGTAGAATTTGAGTCTAGAGCTCGGTAACCTCTTCCCTAAATTGTGTTTCTTCTTCCCACGATTCTTGTCTTAACCTTTTTATCTAAACAATTTTCTCATAATGCAACTTTAATGCATTGTCCTTGGTGGTTAAGCCTTTAGCACTAGTAGCTAGATCATAATCTAACTTTTCTATTTTATCACTATGATCCTTAGTGAATTTATCAATTTTTCTCAATTGGTGTATCAAGGAAATAGCTTCAGCAATTATTGGATCTAATTCACTTACTAATTCTGAAAGCTTTACCTTGTTTTCTGCCACTTCTTGGCTGATCTTTTCAACAAGTTTGTGCTGATATTTCTTCTCTACTCTCTCCTCAATTGCCTTTTCTGCATCAATTTTTTGCATTGTGATGGCCTCAGTGAGAGTGGCTAGTTGATCAAGGATAGGTTTATTATGATCAACATCAACATCGAGTACAATCTGATGCAAGATGTCCCTAGTTGTCTCTAGTACCATGGAGTCTCTGTGATGCTTTCTTAGCTTCTCTTGTAGTGCCTTCGCATATTTCACCGTACTCTTTAAGTGCTTCATAGTCTAGTGTAGTTGGGTCACATTTGGGTATCTCAATTCTCTCATCTAGAGTAACTTCCAACTTAGTCTTTTTGGATTTCTTCTTCTTCTGAGTTTCACTTGAATGTAGGACCATAGCAATCTTCTCGGCTTTGTCTGTTGTGCTGGATGAAGTGATTTGGGGTGTTTCCTCTTTTTGTTGTTGTGCCTCAGTGTCAGCTTGTTGGTTTTGAGTGGATGTCTCCACATCAACCTTGGCGTTATCTGTGGCAACCTTTTCGGTTTCCTCAGGAGTTCCATCTTTTGTTTTAGCTCCTTTATTGGTATCCTTATGCACTTCATCTTCCTTTGGTTGTGCATCCTTCTCAGTTGTGTCTCCATCTATTTTCTTTGAATCTCATTTTGTAACCTTGTCAATTTCGGTTAAAATTTGAGTGTCTCCGATGACATTCTAGTCATCGGTGTTGTCTTTCTTTCTTTCATCCCCTGCATCCTTGGGAATGCTTGAATCTTTTTCAGGTGATTTATCTTTTTCTTGAAGTATATTGATGACTTGCATCAATATTGGCATGTTGCTTGATATTTTCACCTGTGAAGTGTCAAATGTAGTGTCATGCTCATGTTGAAAAGTTGACTCTTAGGGAGTATATGACTTATTTTGTGTTTTCATTATGGCAACAAAGTCATATGAAGTTTTGACAGAAAACTTAGTAGTGAAAATTGACTAAGTATAGAAGACATACAGAACAGAGATACACAGATGATCAGAGCACCAATGCATGTGGGTACGGTTGATTCAGACTAAGTGCCTTTAGACATAAGCTCTATGATATGTTTTTATGCTTACCCTATACACGCATAGTATGGAATGGAAGTACAGATAAGTTACAGAAAGAACAAGTACACTAGCAATTTAGAATACAGAGTATGGAGCCGACTTCAGGTTTTTTATTAAGCATGTAATATTTTGTTATGTAAAGGCTAAGTGCCTATTGTAGTAAGTTTGTAACCATATATTAAACATTATTGTAAACGCACTTAAGCCAATTTGTTTGGAAGTGTTGTGTATGTTATTTTTGGGCCGACTAAGGTCTTGTTTATAGTCGCGTCTATTCAGGCATAAACATATATATATATATATATATATATATATGCAATGAAAAGATATATTTGAAGTGTAGAAGAAATATGAAGAGTAGAGCAGTGTAAAGATGTTAGCATGAGATAGAGACCTTAAAGAAGATAAGAGCATAAGTGCATAACTGGAACTAATCAGACATTTGTGTCATATACAATAGTTCACTTTTAAATATAGTGCATATCTATTCTCAGGAGGTTGTAGCCTTCTTTCTCATTGAGAAGTGAGCTCTTGGATAGTGAGTCCTCACCCCTAATAGGGTTGTTTGTAAAAGGCTCCTAATAGGGTCAGGCCTTTAACCAGGTCATTGTACTTGCATTGTAAAATACTGCTCCTAACAAGGAAAATAAACTTTAACAGGTTCATTATACTAGTGCAATATTTGTGGGTACTAATTCCCATCGGGGTTTT
>MU227348.1:487585-500353 GCA_018584345.1 Thuja plicata
CCCCCCCCCCCCCTCTCAGTGTTTCCAATAGTTCATCGGTCTTGTCCTCGGTAACAGTGACATCTTCATCTTTCAGTATTTCTTCTGCTGGATCATCGGTTATGTAAATGACTATGTTGTCCACAATGTTGTCCATAGTGGTGTCCGGCCATGTCTCATCTACAACATCCATATCCTTGTTGCCTATGGTGTCTAGTTCTTCTTTGTCCAATTCAACATCTGTGATGATAACTGGTTCTGTGCTCTCAATAGCTTGATTGTCCCTGGTTTCTTGATTCTCGGTTAGATCTCTATGTGGCTCAAGACTTGTTTCCTTAGTAGGTCTGTTGAGTATCTTACTCCAAGTTTTGTTGTTGTCCTTCTCTAGCTCTATTATCTTGCCATCAAGTATCTTGTCAGCTCTCATATTGGGTGAGAACTCCTGTGCATGTTTCTCCATCATCTCCTTGATTTCTTCCATTTTGGATTTGGGAGGCATAAGAGATACAAGGACTCTTTCCCTTACCTCTTTCTCATTCTTCAATGCATAGGTCCATCTGGAAGATATTCTGTCATATAGTGCATTGGGCATTTTGTCATAGAATTGTATTGGTACATATTTGAATGTACTCATCATTTTGATGATTGCCTCTTCAATCTTGTTCTGGTCCAAGGGATCCAGAGCTAACCATCTTCTGACTTTTGACTCATTAATTGATCATGATTTAACCATTAGTGCACATACCTGATCAATAGTTTTAGGGACCTTACTCTTCTCCTCATGAACACCTTCATCTTGTTCTGTGTCCTCAATATCTTCCTTGGTTCTAATGAACTTTCTTCTCTTTGTTGGCCCTCTTTTCTGTGTTGTCGATTTCCTCTTGTAGGTCCTTAACATTTCTTCAATGGCGAAGGACTTGTGTCTTTAACTGTCTGACTTCTTGTTCTTGAAGCAGTTGTGGTTCTAGGTTGTTTAGCTGGTGTTGGTAATGGAGTATCTGACTCTGTAGACTCAGAGTCACTTTCCTGATTATCCTCACCGATGGGTGACTATCCCTTGGTTTATTCTAACTTTTTGGTTTCTTCCTTTGTGACCGACAGTCTTTTCTTCAAGTTCTTTACCACTTTATCTTTCTTCCTGTCTATTTTCTTTACAACCAAGCCAGTTTTGATTCTTTCTTTGGCTTATTCACAAGTGTCAAACTTTGGTTGTGTTTTGTCTAAGGGTTTATTTATTAATGCATCAATTACATTGGATGCTTCATCAATGTTTACCTCATAGTCTAATGATTGTAACCATGTTGTCCTTGGTATATCAGGCTTGATGTATGTGTGGTCTATGTCAACCATGAAACATATATCATTCTTGAATTTCTCAATTAGTTTCTCTAGGATCCTTACTCTTTTCTACATTCTCTCCTTGAATCCAGTAAAGTAATCATCCATAACTATCTCAAAATTGTTTCCCAGCGATGTTATGTACTCACTGATCTATATGGTGACTGGTCTAGTGGTATCCCATGTTACATCTCCGACTGATGGAAAATATTCTTGGAAGTAAAACAAAATGCACATGATAAGTGAGCCAAACTTACATGTATTTGTCTTTGCATTTCTGATTGTTCTCAAGTTTTCTTCTAACTGGTTGAGTAGAAGTTCTGACAGATCCAACTGAGTTCCTTTCTTTACAATCTTATATGTTGTATCCACTGCTCTAGATGCTATGTTGTTCATCCTGATAGCTTGAAAGAAATTGTAGACTAGGACACATGTTCCAAATTTCAGTTCATCATCTCTAATAGTGGATACCTTAAGTCCTCTTCCATCACACTTGGCTCATGTGTTTTTTTCAATTTCAGCCTTGGGTGGGTGTTTCAATGCCTTTACCTTATCATTTATTGGATAACCAGTGACTGCATGAATAACATCTTCGGTTATCATTTTAGGTTCATCCAGCCATAGCTTGTGATTGTGAATTCTTCTCAGTACTAACCGAATCCATTCAGTCTTGGATACCTTTGGGAACAATAGGTTATTTGTGATCCCTTTCACTTCTATGTGCTTGTGCTCATCTTTAATAGATCCATCATCATTACATAGCTTCTTGTAAGTCGATTGTTCAACCTCCAGGTTTCCAATTTTTGCAATCTTGCAGTGAATGTATGCTCACATGTCTTCGATGAGCAAAACCCTAGCTAGTATTCATGAGAATGCTCTAGCATTGTTAGGTTGTGATGCAACCTCTGGGCATATCTTGTAATGGGGTTCCTTACAGGTAGAATTCTTGACAAGTTTGACCTTTTCCTTCTTGATTCTCTTCATTTTAGTGGTTCTTGAAGTTGTGGCCATTGTTTCAAACATTTAGGGCTTTCTGTAAATGTGTAAAATAGGGTTCTCAGTTAACGTATGAACTTACTGTTTACTTCTTTAGTGGTCACTGATATGTTTGGAGTGTTGTAGGTCGATTTGAAGTCACTTTTTGATGTTGTTGTGTGCTCATATTTCACTTTCGTCACTCTTCTTTGCTCGCTGGTGAATAATGAAACCCTTCCGTCGCCTTTTTATGGATGTTTGCCCTAAGTTGATTCATTAATTCTCAACCACTCCTCAGTGTGTGAAGACGGATTCATCAGGTTAAACACTAACTTCTCTCATCGGTGACAACACAATGCTTCGGGGCATTCATCTAAATTCTTGCTCTTATCAATGGGTTTCGGTGTATGACAAAGATAACTTTGTCTGCTTTCTTGTTTACCGATGATTCTCAGTTTACACTACCAACTTTTGCTTTTATATGTTAACCGAAAACTTTCGGTAGGTGCAGACAATTTCATCTTTGAGTGTATACCGATGGATTTCAGTATGTATTACCTGATGGAATAGTTTTCATAGATTTTAACAAGTAATATCATGATGCATATTTACTTATGCTAATTTGGCATGTCATCAACATATTATGAAACTGATGTAAAATACTACGTAGTGTAATGCAGTTCCATACTTACTTATTCTACTTAGGTGGGGGTGGTGATGTCACCAGATCCATTGGATAGGGTGTCACCAATTGCATTGCTCGGTCCAACTCATCATTTTTTGTAGCTTTCCTCCACATTTTTTTCCTCATCTTCTGGATATCTTCAACGGTATTTCCATTGGAGAATTTTCTGGTCTCTTTCATTCGGTCTCTGCAGTCTTTCTTGAGATGACCAACTTTATGACAGTGTAAGCATGCCATTCTGGGGTTAGTCCATCCTCTATATTTTCTTGTCCAATGTCTCATACAGTTTTCATCAATGTGACCAAATCTTCCACATGTTGTACAATTTGTCCCTGTGTTGTAATCCCATACATACTGGTTATCAACTCTTTTCTATTGATAGGAAGTTTCTTGACCTTTAGGCTTCCATGCTTTCTTTTTCTTCTTCCAGCATTCAAGAGTTGTGTGCCCATTCACTTTGCAAGTAGGACATTATTTGTCCATGTAGGTTTCCTTCTTTGGTTGTTTCATCTCAGACTTAAATTCATATGTTTTATGTCCTTTCTTGTTGCATTTATTACAAAATCCTATGAATGAAGATGTGGATTTAGGAATACCTTTAGTTTTGCTTCTGCATACATTTGATGTGTGGCCTTGCTTTCCACAGTGATTGCATGTCAGCTTTCTTGGTCTTGGATTTGCATAGACATTCTTTGGATCATCTTGATTGGGTAATTCTCCATTCTCGATATAGCCTAGACCAGTGTTGTTGATTCTTCGTTGTCCAAGAAAATCATCCATTATTTTTTTGCTTTCTTCGACTTTCTTGATAATTTCATTATGTTGTTGCTAAATTCTAATTTCTTATTTCATCTTTTCATTTACTTCCCTTAGCTCACCGATAGCTTCTATTCTTTCAATGAGTTCAACATTCATTTTGTTTTCCTCTTGACTCATAAGAATAATCTAATATGTAATCTCATGGTGATGTTCTGTTAATCTTTGTATTTCATATTCTTTCTCTTGTAGATTTTCAGTAATCTTCCTTCTATCATCAATAGCTAGTGTTCATTCTTTCTCATCTTGTCTAGAATTGTTCATGACATCAATCATTCTTACCATTTGTGTCTCTTGACCGATTTGTAGAGATTTTACTTGTCCAGCCAGATGTTGATTGATTTCATTTAGGCTTCTGATGCTCTCTTCTGATGTGTCTGATGCTTTGCTTGAACTTGATCCTGAAGACTCAAATAAATCTGGTATCTCTTTCTCATGGTAATATTTTTCATTATAGCGAGATGCCATAATATTTCTTTCATCTAATAGGTGTCTCATCTTGATTCTAGCTTCTTTATACTGCTCATAGACAATCTGAATTTCTAGCTTTTGATTCTCATTACTTTGTCAAGTTTGTACTTCTCCATTGTATGATCTTTTCTCTTAATCCTTTAATATTTCCAAATAAGAGACTTAGCTCTGATACCAATTGTTGGAATTAATGGGAACTGTGTACTAAGAGGGGAGGGGTGAATCAGTACCTCTAAAACTTTTGTATCTTTTAACCTTTATCCTTTGAGTAATCAATTATTTATCCAACCATCTGTTCTATACTATCTTGATGTAAGATATATCAATTCTATTAACTTAATCATACATGTGAACATTCATAGGAACATTCATGAAAATAATTGACACATAACACAAGATATGATAATACAGAAAACTCCTGTTAGGAAGTAAAAACTACGGTGGGGATGACACCAACAAATTCTTCACTATCTGAAAATTGGAAGGAGTCGGTTAAGGCTTACAATTTGATCACTTTTGATGATCTACCATGTTAGGAGTATCTATGGATATTGTTAAAGTCTACTTTGTTAAGAGCTTTAGCAACACTGTTTAGTGTGCACTCGGTTAAGAGATTTACAATTGGATGGTTAAATCCACCTTCCTTGAAAGGATTTTTACACTTTGCTTCACTTGTTAGAATGTAATCAAATTACACTTTGACCTGAGTGTATGCAATCTTGTATTTCTTATTACAGATATATTTAAGATTACATGATTAAGTGTATCACCTAATGTGATTGAATAATACCTATGTTGCTCGATAGCCTCCTTTCTTGGTTCTTGATAACCAAATTAACCTTTTGTTGTTCTGGTTCTTGAAAATTTCAGTTTGATCCATAGATGTGCTCATAGCCTTCATTCATCCTCTCATTCATAATAGTGAATGATTACAACATCTATTTATAAGATAGATTGACCTAATTAAGTTTCACGTAAAACAATATTAACTCTAAGATCATAGGTTTACAACTTGACCTTGATCTTTTAGTCTATGTGTTTTAAATCATTTAGACTGATTAAAACACTTCCATTAATGTTTCTTGTCCCTAAAGTAATGGTTTTAAAACAAATCAAGACTCTATAAATAGAATAAGAATGTTTTATTTGATGTGGAAGTCAGATCCACTTTTTGTGGGCTTCAACTGACTTTTGGTTTCTGTCGGTCGGTTATGCTCTGAAGTCAATTAGACTCTCTCGGTGTTCCTTGCTTGAACTGTCTCTCGGGTTGTACTTTGAATATTCTCTCGAGTTGCACTTTATCCTTCTCGTCAAGTTCCTCTTTATCCTTTTCACTTTGCATTTTTGGTTTACACACAAAATTGTGTCATCAGTTTTCTTTGTACTTAGCAATTTTTGGTGATCTCTGATATCTGTATTTTTGGTTTGCTCATGTCCTATCTTTCTGTGTATGTTTACCGAAGATCTTCTTTGCATACTAATGGAAATATAATGTCATCACACCCGCCTAAGTCTGTGGAGCTTGAAGTAGAAGGAGGATCAAATCCTCATTAATTATATTGTCTTGTTAGAATCAAAAGTTTGGAGTTATAGAGTTGGTCAGTTACTGATCTATTTTGATTCTGCAAGAAAAATCTCTAACAAATTGGCGACTCTACTGGGGATTTGACTTTTGAAAGAACATAATTACTCTTGTATTATTCATATTAGGTTGTGTTGTATTTTCCCAACTTATTTTGGGTGGCGACTCAAAGAAATCTTTGAACATTAGTGTTTAGTAATACTCAATATTTATACACATTTTCTCAATATGAATACGACAAGAGTAATGAGTACACATTATCTAGAGTAAGAGAGCATCCTAAAATTGAGTTGAAAAGTGGAATTCCAACTACTTATAGGACTAAGGAGTCTTGGAGAGAAAAGAAGAACAAAAATAATACAGATAATCCATCTCCAAGAAGAGAAGAGGAGAATACTAGGAGAGAAGATTCAACCCAACCTAGTCATGAGGGAAACACATCATAATATGAAGAAGCTCCTGACTTGGGATTAGATACATATGGAAATATCAGAACTTCTAGTGAAAGAGAGTGGACTAATACCACCAGCTCAGATTATGAGGCTCCCTCTGATGAACTTGCTGAAGAAGAAAGAATTTTGAAGAGGCAGTTGGCCATTCTTGAGCAAAAGAAAAAAGATAAAGAAAAAAAAAAAAAAACAAGATCAGAAAAATGTTGATAGATTAAGAAGATGATCATTGAGATATCAAGCAACAAAAAATGCTGAAAGATATAAAAGAAATCAAGAGAATCCTGTCACTCACCAAAGTATTGGTTCTCAAGTTTCTAAAGATAAAGGAAAGAAGTAGTGACAGGAAGTAAAATAGATGAACCCAAAAGTCACAAAGTTCTAATAGATCAAATGTCTAAATTGGACATTGACCTTGAGAAATCTAAAAGGGAGAAGGAAACCGTGGCCAAAATGCTGGAGAAGTAGAAGGAGATGCTGCTACTTTAGAGATGAAGAAGAAGATTGATTTCCTCATGCAATATTCTGGACTTTCCCATGCCGGTGCTGAAAATTCTATGACATCAAAAGCCAAGGCTTCTACCTTCCAAGATAATGATAGATTCCAAAGGAGACCACTCCATGTAGAAAGGTACAAGCAATTTTCTTTCATTGGTATTCCTAGTTATCCTAATACACTACCAAGTGAGATTGGGAATAGACCCCGTAAATATTTAGGAAATAATGTTATTACTAGTGAGGTACCCTGAGGAAAATTTATTGATATCATAGATGACCTTAACATTAATCATAAAGATGCCTTGATGAAAATTTTTGTTCAATCCTTACTTGAAGATGCTAGGGGATGGTTTAGAGGGATATCTCATGGTTCCGTGGGATATATGGATGAATTGATAGATGTATTTAAAGATCAATATGGTGATAAGACAAATGAGGGATTCTTGTTGAATGAATTTAACAATATAAAGAAAAATTCAGTTGAGGATGTTGAATCTAGTTATGTTGATGAGGTTGAATCTAGTGATATTGAATCTATCTATAATGATAATGATGCTGAGTCTACTTGAGCTAGTGATGTTGATTATAATGCTGACAGTGAAGTCTATGAATAGAAAGATGATGAAGATGACTTTGTAACTAAAAATGACTCCGTTGAGTATATAGATTTTTCTTTTTCTCAGCATGAACATGTAGATTTATTGTTTCAGTTGAAAGAAATTATGTATGGACAGAAAGATGATTATTATGATGTGGATGTAAGTTGTTGTAGTGATTTCTTTGCACAAGATGATATGATCTAGGAGGTCTCAATCTTTGTTTCCAACAAGGAAGATGTATTCAACACTGAGCAAGAGACCAAAGAAAGTGAGCAATAATTCCAATGCCTGCTAAGCAGTGAGAAAATCTCAGAACTCTTAGCTGTTGATTTTTAGAGGTATGTATCTAAAAATGACTCTAAAATTTCATGCCCCATGGATATAAGTTTTGATAATGATGACATTGCTGAGGGTGTTAAATATGACACTTATGGTGTTGATTCTGAGTTGAATACTTTACAAGATGAAAATGCATATGGATATGAGAAACTTGATAATGTCAAGTATGATGAGTATGAAGTTTCTTATGTTGGTATACATTCATATTTTGACAAGTTTAGTGTCAGTGATCCTTTCTCAAGCCATGATGCTGAAGAAAGAGACAAATTTGAATGTGTATTTTCATATTTACAAGTGATCAAAGAACCATTGATTGACAATGTTTTATTATCTTTAAAAGATGTTCGAACTTGTGATCAGCAAGCTACCCCTGATTTTATGTAGTCAAATTTTTGTTTTGAGATGTTCTACTTTAGTTTGCAAAATGCTGATGTAAAAGAACTGTGTTCTCTGGTGCAAACTAATGTTCAAAATATGGATGTTTCCAGCCATGAAAGTGAGCTGGAATGTTTCTTCTTTCAGCAAGTCAGTAATAGTGAAGTGTGTGATGTTGTGATGTCACACAATGATCAACAATCACAGCGATTTGGTAACTTTGTTTTGCCAAGTGAAGGTGAGTTTTCTGATTACTTTTTGTTTGATATACTAAAGATTCAGGGCAGCATTTGTGATCAAGTGAATGGAAGTGATAGTTTATGCTTACCTTTGATTTATGGAGATGAGAATCATATGTTCGACAGAGGTAAGAGTCAATTCCAGTTTTCGGACTTTGGGCCTTTTCTAAATAATTTATGTGCTTGTATAGTTCCTTTCCTTTCCCTTCAGTTGTGTGGTGTGTTTGCTTTCAATAAAAGGTTCCCAATTTTTGGAGAGAGAGAGAGAGAGAGATCTAATTTGAGTTTCAGGGTGGTCTACTTCTACCAATTATTTTGAATTCTCTACATGCCTGCATGGGGCACGCGTCCCCAGTCAGAGCCACTGTTGGGACTCAAAAATGAAACAAGGGTTTTTGAGTACGTTGTTAATGTTTTGCATTCCCCCCCTATAAATGCTTTTTGTACCTATTTGCCAGGATGAAGTTTTGAGGTCTACCATGCATGTCAGGTGTCCATCACTCTTTTTTTGACATATGAAGAGATCCCAGATCATCAGATTCAAATTTCAAGTTATTATGTGATGTCTTGTTTTGAGCACTTGTCTAATTCTGCATTTGCCGCCTAAGTGTCATTTTGTTGTAACAGGCACAGTTTGCATTTGAATAACTTGCATCCTTTTGAGTTTCATGGACTGCCACTTTGGGAACATTTAAAATGTATATCAGATAGCCTATTTTTCAAAACCCAAGCCATTTCAAGTCCATTTTATAGGTTTTCAGATCCCCAAAAGTTGGTTGTCCAGAATTGTCTTGTTCTTTGTTTTGCCTAGATTTCTAATTGCCCTACTTTGAGGTCTTGCAAGTTGGACCCCATTCAGTGACATAAAGAATTGATTGTTCCCCTACATTGAAAACCTGGAAGTGAACCTCCCTAGAGATTTATAAACTTTGTTCAATCCATTTGACCACTTTTCCTAACCAATTCCAAATCATATTTTTGTATTTTTACTAAGTTTAAGTTTAGAAAGTTGTTAAGTGATGACATTGCAGATTTATGTCGGTTGATTAGTTGATTATTAGAGAAAGTTAATTGAAGATTCATGCTACCTGTATGAAAGTGAACCTATGTTCCAGGTATCAGACTTTAAGATTCTTTTCTGTTAGGTTTGTGGAATCAAAATATGAAGCAGTTTATGCATATTTCCAATGTGGGACAGAATAAAGTTTATAGAACAATCATTTTCAAACGATGGTAACTTGTTATCCGATGATTTCTTTAAGATGAGAATGGTTTCCCTGTACTCTATATGTGTATGTGTGCTACGTGGACCAGTGGTTAAATCTCATAATATGTTTTGATAAGTTTACAAGAAGAGAATTTGAAGTGGTTTACATGTTTGACAAGTGCATTTGCAGATTTGAGAAAGTGGTCAACTTACGAGATTAAAATATCTCACCTCAGGAAGCGTCATGGAGATGTGTTTTTGCAGAGCAATGGTAAACATGAAATTCTGCATATCTTCTGGATTTGAGAGCTCTGGGAGGTCTTCTAGTCAATTTTTAAAGCCGGCTCCAAAGGCCAAATGCTGATATTGGTTCAATTTGCAGGATTGTAAAAGTCGGTTCTAAGTGGTCGCAAGCTCAATGTTTTATTATCTATATTGCACAGTTGTTCAAGTTTGTTTTTTCAAGGATGAAAGTGGATTTCAGGAAATGGAAATCCTTGAACAGACATTTTAGGCATTTGTCATTTATTTGTGAGGTCCAAATGCTCAGTTTATGTGGTCTTAAAAGCATATTATTATTTTAAAAGGTATTCTATGTTTTAAATAATAATACTTCTAGATATATACCAATGAAGTTAACTGTGGGAAAAATGTGAAGGTATGGACAAGAAGCATCAATTGCAGAAGCATTGAGAAAAGTGCGAGAGCATTACTTAGAGCATAAAGGGTAATGCAGAAGGCCAAAATTTGAAGACCTGTCAGCAAGCACCATGCACATTAGTTGTAATAAAAGGGTAATGTGCAATGCACCAAGGTGGAAGAAGAGACTAACATTAGAACCAATTTGAGCTTGCATCAAACCAATGATTTATACGCAAAACATGGAGTGTAAAACAAAGTGCACTGTCGTAAGCATCATGAGCAATGTGGGAACGAGGTTTCAAGGAAACTTCAAGAAAATGGAATTGCCAATTTGAATGAGATGGAAGTGAGGTGGAGAATTTTACACCATGAAGTAGACTACAAATGCAAATTCCATTGAATTAATGTGCAGGAACATACTGAAAACTCTGCGCAACATCTCTGAGATGTTGCGCAACTAATGATTAGATCAGCCTGCGCAAGTATTTTTGAAAACATTGAATCTCTAATAGGATTTCCAAACAAAGCCAAGTCTACATCATAGGCAGATGGATGCCAGCAAGGGCTGCACTAAGAAAGCCAAGGTTGCGCAATATCAAGGTCAAAGGTCGCGCAATGTATAAAGAAAGAATGATGTAAAGAAATTGAATGCTGGACAAGGAATTTTGCGTAGGGTATTAAGGTAGTGCATTGTGTTTGGAGTGCATGCGCAAAGCATGAATGAAGGAGGATTGCACAGGAAAACATAGAATTAAATTTTTAAATCAAATACAATTTCAAAATGCATGTGGCAGGTGTATGTCATATTAAGTTTGCGCATGGTTTGGATAAATCAAAGGAAGACCCTGCACATTGTATTTGGAAAGGTAAATCCACACCAAGCATGCTGCCTGCGCAAGGGAGACAAAGTAATTAAGAGGTCACACAGGAGATAGTGGATTTTAAAACATTTAAAATGAAATGTCACTCTGGAGAGAGGTCTGCACTATAGGTATAAGTTGCGCAGAGTTTGAATGGGCATTGTTACATGGTGGTATGTGCAATAAGCAAAGGAGAGCCCTGCGTAGACATGTGAAGAAGCCACGCACGCAAGAAAGATGTTTCAAAACAAACCAAAGCCAATACAAATAAACTGTTATAAATAAAATGTTGTGTAAAATGGTGTATACCTTGCATAGGAAGTGGGAAAGAATGTTGTGCAGGCTTAAAAGGACTTGAAGAATGCAATGTGCATTATCCCACATTCAGTGGGTAAGAGTTTTCTTAAAGGTTTTAATATGCCAACGCACACTCATTAGTTTGAATAAGGACCCAAGAGGCCCATTGGCAGGCCACTTGGCTAGAAGAATGAATATGCTGATGGGCCCCATAATTTTGGGCGCAATATGCAGAAAGAGCTTTAAAACTTGAAAATTTTAATCCCACATTGGTGGTGGGAGGAACTTTGAGGTGTATAAAAGAAAAAACACAAGTATAGTGTATTGTGAGAAAGAGCAGGAGGCTCTCGACACACACGTAGGTGGCACCTTGGGAAACATTTTGGCAACCAAAGAAGACCCAATTTTGCAGACAAGTGGCGATGATGACAAGTAGCGTTAGGGGCGCGATCGCAAGTTAATGTCAGCAGTGTGCTCGATCAAATCAGGTGGTAGCGCAGGAGGCCAGATAGAGGATGGCGTGGCAGCAGCACATGAAGTCTTGAGAGGTAACTGTGGTCAGGCCTAACCTTCAGAGATTCAGAGATAACTGCTAGAGTAACCGCACACTAAGTCACGAGATACTAGCAGTTAAGTCAGTTAGCATCAGATATTTAGTGACTCGCAGTTAACTAACCGCGCGTGAAGTCATGAGATGCTAGTGGTTAAGTCTATTTCCTTCAGAGACTCAAAGATAGAGGTTAATTAACCACTACACCTGATCTCCCAATGCAAGCAATTAAGTGCTAAACCTTGAGAGATCATGCCCCAGCCATCCAATTCAGATCCAAATCAAGGGCTTGCATTGAATCTTGCAACCAACCCAAGGTTAAGAAAAAGTCTTAGAGATTTGGAGATACACTAGCAAGGTGAACCTGTGGTCAAGGTAGGGTTAAAGTAGATTTTATCTAGAGACTTAGAGACTGAGGCTTGTCTCCAAGTCTCCATATCTAACTATGATAAAGAAAATATTTCAGAGATCTAGAAACTAGCTTGTCTCCAAATCTCCAAGAAGACCAGGGTTAGAGCAAGAGTTTTCAAACCCAGTTCAGAGCAGCGAATCAGAGCTTGACAAGTGTCCAAATATGGTGAGTTCTACAGGTAATAATTGTTGGAAATATGGATGGAGTAACTGAGAGGGGAGGGGTGAATCTGTTACCACAAAAATAAACCCACAAGTCCCTTAGATGTCTTAAATATATATTGTTGTTACTCGGTAGATTAACTTATCATTGTTCATTAAACATTCATAGTTATTGACAAGCATAAAACAAATAACATAAACACAAGTGACACAAGTAACACCAGATATAACGTGGAAACCCAATTTGGGAAAACCACCAATGCAACTAGTTACTGATTTTCACTCTTCTGAAGT
>MU227348.1:506463-530072 GCA_018584345.1 Thuja plicata
CAATTACAAGTTACAATAAATAAATATTACATTGGTCGGCTGCATATACAAGTTCCAATTAATAAATATTACACTAGTCGGCTGCATAAACATTTCACTGATGCTCGGTGAACACTGCTGACTCTGCAAAAATCCTTCGGTAATCGACTGAACTCGGTAAGTACTGCGAACTTGGTAAGGACTAACTTTCCTTCACATATTCTTTGATGACCGACTGAACTCGGTAAAGACTGAATTATTTTGTTGACCGAGTGAGCCCGGTAGTAACTAACTTCTCGATATAGTATTCTGGAGTGCTCGGTAGACTCTGTAAATAGCTTCTCTTACCGACTGAGCTCGGTAGACTCTGTAAACTGTCTTGCTGAACATTCTGAGCTCGGTAGACTATGTCTGATGGCTGATATGACATTTGTGTAACATCAAGGACAATACACAATTAAACAATTGTTTCCAACAAATAATATGCATAAAAGAGAATTTCAAAGGCAGAGAAAGAAAATGTGGATGATTTAAAAGATAAAATGAATTTAATTAACTATAGTCTTTGTAAGAATATTAAAAGGCAAATAATATCAGATTTGCATGCAAATAAGACAAAAGTGCAAAAGGATTAAAGTAATGTGCAAGTTCAATATAGTCTTATTATATTGTCTGGTGAAATATATTTTATTTCAAAGCCTGGAAAAGAAGCATTCACGGAGGATTTTCTCAGAACTTGAAATCAGATTTGGAAGATATTTGAAGAGGTAAGTGAAATCAGATTTGAAAGGGTTTTCTCAGAGAATGAAGTCAGATCTTGGAAAAAGACAAGTGAAATCAAATTTTGAATAGACAAGTAGAATCAAATTTTGGAAAGGGTCAGAATGCGATCAGATTGAAAAGGCATGTTTGGAGATTTTTCAAGTTTGGAAAAGGAAAATGAAATCAGATTTTTTGAAGAGACAGTTGCCGATGGAGATCAGATTTATTTGAAGGATGAGATATTTGCAGATATTTTCTTGCAAACAGACATATGTCGGTTAGGGTTAATTCTTTTCTTTCCTCTACTATATATATTCTTCTTCTCTTTTATACAAGGATGTTGAAATTATTACTGCTAGGCAGTTTCCTGATTTATGGGTCTTCTCTCTCTGAGCTCTTTGTTTTGTAAATATGTTGAAGCAAATAGCAATCTAATGAAAAGAATGGAATCCTTGTTCAATATTTGTTGATGTCTTTATGTCTTGTCTTGAATTCTTGTGTGTTAATTTGTAAGGCATTTTAATGCACTAGTTATAAGGTAATTGTGAGGTGTGTTTCTGAGTTTCTTTCAAGGAGGGAGTAAATATTAGGGACAAATTCTTAGAGTTCCAAGTTTGCACATGAATTTGATGTCCAGATATTGGAGTGAAAGAGTGATTTGTAAGGAAATTTACTTGGTTTTTATGTGTTTGGAGTTCGAGGGTTTTTTGTGGATGTATGTTTATTTGACTCGGTTGCCCAATAGATAAGGCACTGGTCTTTGTTGGTCCTGTAGTTTTCATCTTGAATCATTTAAATCTGAATATCTTTTCATTTCCTATTTAAGAGCATGAATGTTTAGGAGTTGTATTGAATACAGACATTGTTATTGATTATTTAAAGAACTGAATCATTTAGGTTAGTCTGCCTAAGTTTTAAACTCGAAGAGAAGAAGGATGAATATCCTTATCACTTTGGCCATTTTTCTACAGTGTTATTTACTTTTGTTAAAATCGTGGATTGACTTTTGAAGCTTTGCGTCAGTTGCAGCAAAAGACATTAGTAAATCATTGTAGCCCTTAATCCACTGATAAAGTTATTGAGAAGCAGTAATCTATAAGAGGTACACCCGCATGATTCTGTGGAGCTCAGAGTAGGAGGATCAAATTCTCATTAATTAGACTTTGTCTTGTTAGAATCAAAAGTTGGGAGTTATAGAGTTGGTCAGTTACTAATCTATTTTCATTCTGCAAGGAAAAGCTCTAACAGGATGATCTCATAGAGAGTATGACAAAGTTATTTGGACCTTGTGCATTTGAGAAAAATAGGATCCTTGAGAAAGATGGGTTATGTTTGAAGTATATTAGGGACCAGTACATGAGTACATTAAGAAACAACCTGAATTATGAGCCTCCCCCCTACATTCCTGATTTAGAGTGGCAAAATCTTATTTTGGATGCGAATGAGAGAAGTGAAAGAAAAAAAGGAAATACACCACCAGACAACAAAAGAAGGTATGTGATACTATTAATAAATAAATTATGTACTAAATACTTTTTATATTTATATGAACTAACATATTTCAAACTTTTCATAGATTGCCTGACACATCAAAGGCAAGACTAGAAAAGCACGAACAGCACAAGCTCGGCTCTAGTGGTTATTCGAAACTTGTTGCACGAGTTGTAAGTCTTAGTAAATGAAAAACCATATGTAAATATTTATAATTTGCAATCAATTTTGTTTTGATGTAATAATGAAATAAAAAATCACGATACCAAGCAAAAATGCAGGGTGCGAAGTTCAATACAAGTCTCTCAGAAGAGTACAAGAGAATTGGCTACCAACAAGGCTATATAGTCATGGTTGAACGAATACGAGAAATAAGTGCACAAGGTTCTACTAATGGATCCGTCATGGTAAGTAAGCTAAATGATAATTTTTTCAAATTGAATAATTTACCAATTAGTTTATTTGATTTTAAGTTCCAACATAAAGTGATTATATTTGTTTTAAGTAAGAAAACAATGATAACAATGTGTATGAAATTGGAATGCAATCTACCAATTCTGGTACACCACCTGCGCATGATGAAGTTGGTTCGGGTGTGCATCACACTGATGGAGGTATACATTTTCTATTCAAATTTTTATATGTAATTTATTTTTATTTTTATTTTTTTGATCGGTAAAAGGTCGAGGCCCATAGATTATATTAATATTAAAAAATTCCGAGTTTACAAAAGTCTCCATTCTCTGCGGGCACTGGTAGGAAATAATGGAGAAGAAAACCTCCAATCTAGCCCGAGACCCTTGGTCCAGAATACTAATTACAATAATTAAGAGGGCATGCCCTCTTTAACATAATAGATGAAGGAATTCCTTCATAAAGTTACAAGATATCACTTCTAATTTGGTAATTGTTGCCCTGGACAAGCTATAAGACACCCAGTGGAAGAGATGGTGAATAGGAACTATGTCCTTGCTTCTATAATTTTCATTCCTATTTTTTCCTTTACCTGCATACACAAAAACTAGGGGAAACCTGTATAATACTTCGACTAATCATTAGTTTCAAACGTATTTATCAGTTAACAAGTAGATTCTAGATTATTTATTCCAATTATGGAGTATCCCTACCTTATTGGATCTTAATTATTACGACTAAAATGAAATATTCTCTCCATATTAGTTTGGCTAAGCACTTCTAGAAAACAGATACTGGAAAATAGATGAGTGAATTTGATTTGAAAATGAAACCCATGATTTCTTAATACTTCTTTCTCTAAACTATCTTTCTATATTTTTATGCATTTATATCGCTTCTCCACATATATTGAATTCTAATTATTTCTAACATTTTCAGACAAAATTAGAAATAATAATATAATGAAAAATTTAAAATTTTAGTGACAATATTTCAATGTTACTGTCTTATATCTTTAAATAATATATTCATATATGTATGAATATATACATATATAATATATATATCCATATATATATCTCTGTATCTATATCTATCTCAATATAATAACAATAAGATAAGTATATGTTAGTATGCAAATATGTAAAATAAAATAAATTGTGAATTATAAAATGTAGTATGCCACCATAAACTACCCCTCTCCTCCCATGAAAAATGAAGAGAGTTTCCCAGAAACACTTTTAAGAATTAATGCTAGTTAGTAAGCCCCAAGGGTCACCTTATCCCCAAAATACTCGTATCGATACAAAGCCCTAAGCCAGATCCAGGCTAGGACAAGCGATTCTAAAACAAACAGATTCTCTGACCCTAATAAAGTAGTTCAAGACTGACTAAAAGGGCTTACCAATTTGGGGTTTTAATGAAACATACCCTTACCAAAATTTTAATTATCTATGCTAAGGGCCAACTACAAGGGGACCATAGTTAAGGACAGTGTGAAATTTGGGGAGCCATATGAATACTGAACAAATTCCAAACCGCATTGATTCAGAGTTACTGAATAATTATTCTAAATATTCAATACTTACCTGAACAAAGGTAATGCTAGTTTACCTGCTACAGATTGAAATATTTAAAGCGAATTACTGAAGATCTACAAGTAACATCTTAAATTTATTGGTGTAGTAATACAAATTTAATTGCAATAGGTGTTTGGATTAATGTAACATTTTGTATTGTAGCTTCAAAGGATGTAGAGGTCGGTGTTCATGAGCACGTTGAGGTTGAGGCTAGAAAAAATGAACTGGAAGTTGATGATGTGACTAGATCAGGTAAAGAGTGTCACGGTTATCTTCTTTAAAGTACTGAAATACTTGTAACAAATTATAATAAAATGTTTTAAATTTAACCATTTTATTTTTTATTGTAGAGGACCCCCCTTTGCATCAACAGAGAACTAGGCATGCATTAAGATTTGATGAGATGGCAGATGATCATGATGACACCGATGTTCCTCTTCAAGATTTCTTTAAATCGAGAAATTTAAAAAAAATGATTGTCATCTATGCATCTTAATTGATAATTACTTATTTTTATGTAACAACTTTAATTATGTGCTATTGAACATTCATAAATTATATAATGTGTTAAGATTATTTTTCTTTTACTTCTGCAATAGATGCTTGAAGGTTGTTCTGATTAAGACAATTTGTTGCTTTGTGACCAAACTTGTCACATCTATAGCATTGTACCTTAGAGAAATTTTTCTTTTGGAATTTATTATTTTGATATTCTCTCCCTCTCCATCCATTATTGTGAGAGTTTCCCTCTTGATTTTTTAGATAATCTCTTCCTCTCAATGTTGAACTACGATGTCTCTGCGATTTATGTAGGCAAGGCCATCACTGATGAGCCCCCAAGGCATTAGGTTAGGCCCTTAGGTATCGTACTTTTGTGTCACCCATGAACTTTCCACTTCTTCCTAATTTTTTATATATTGTTTCCCTCTTTTATATTCCATTTGCATCTACATTCTCAATTATCTAGCTAAGTTATTAATATGGATAATCTTTATCCTCATGAAACTCAATTTTTGAGGGATCTTATGTTGTGCATCGAGTTGTGTAGAGATCTATGCAGGTGTAAGAACTGATGGGGCAAGATGAATACAATATAGAAATGAGGAAGAGAAGCTCAAGTATGCGACAAAATGTTATGATTGTTATTTGAATATTAAGTCAAGCTATTGTTTAAAGTTATTTCATTTCCTTCTTGTATTTTATATATATATATATAAGTTTGGTGTACAATAAGTATGTTGTGTAATGTCCAATCTAGTATCTTAAATGTGGGCATTGCAGTTAAAAAACTCACTGCTTTTACAATTTTTGATGATCCTCTTTGTATTGGCAGTGACTATTTTGCTGATTTTATGCTATTCATATCAATGCAGTGGTCTTCTCTCTTAATAATGTTATGACTGCTCCTAGTTGCATCATTGAGCTTAACACTTCTTGAACCTCATTGCTACTTTAAATCCTAATTATCTCCATGTTTTCATGACAAAACATGGTCAAATGTTCAAACACCATGGTGACTGTTATGTATATTGGATCATGGCATATTCATTGTTCTTGCATTGTCATTTAGCTATGTTTGATTAGTCTTTCATTTCATGGAAGAACACTGTTATAACATCATTTGAATAATTGTTTTGTCTTTACAATTTTATGGCCTACAAATGTGCTTTGATTTTGATGCCTTTCGAGAGGTTTCTTAGCTTTACAAAACTGTGATTTATATTCTTTGCATTGAGATGTTTTCCCTTGTTGTATTGACTAAATTTTTCTATAAAAACCTTGGTATTGACTGAAAGGAACCGTGTACTGCCTCCTTGCACCTTTTCTTATACACTATTTCTCTTAATGTGGTATCCCTATCTCTTTCATGTATTTGATTGTACTTGCATCTTAATCAAATTATTACTAGGACAACATTGTTCTTTGATCATTCATACCCTTTTCTTGGAAAACTCTTCTCATTGTGTTCTCTTGTTGTTTTGACAATGTCTATCATGAAACTTTGATGTTGACTACTTGTGCATGGTTTCTCTTTTAGATCCATGCACTTGATCATTGTTTGATAGCATTACCATGATGTTTTTTATTGTCTTGATTGACATCTTAACTGTAGCTAAATATTTTAATCATGTAGCAGTATGTTGTCTTGTAGCAAAAATTATCCTATAGTTGCCTCTTGGTGTCCCTGACTGCTCCATTTCTGTCATTTGACAACATGCTTAGCATTTCCCTTTATCTCATTTCACTGTGATTGTCCTTTGTTTGTCATGTGTATGATAATGTTGATCATCTGAGAACCTTTTTAACCATGATAGGGTGACTGCATCACCCATGTCATCATAGTACCATTGAGGAAATACATGTTTGTAACATTGAATCATGATGATTCACTGTTATGAATGATATGTGTCTCCCTGATAGGACTAAAATGACATGTATGATGCATGGATTATACACCTTGTCATGATCAACAATGTTCCAATAACAACATACTAGGCTCAACCCTTGTTGGACCCCATTCTATCCCACATGTTGCAATGCTTATGATATCAACTTAAGATCTTCAAAAATGAATAATGATACCTAAACATACACATTGAACAAACTCATTACATAAAAAAGATAAATTATTGATTTAACATATAGATTGATGAAGATCCTTGACCTCTAAAAAAATTATCTTTATCAGTATGGTTGTTTTATCACTATGGTTGTTTTATCGCTATGGTATATAAGACTAAAACGTTGGAACATGTTGAACTCCAAAAACATAAGATGGAAAGAGCATTAACTCTAATACCATTTTAATGTATCAAAGTCCAAGTTATCTTTCATTTCACAAATTATATCTTTTGTTGGAAAAAATGCATGATGACCTCCATGTTTTCCTTTAAATATTTTGAGTTCATCACACACATTGTCTCAGGAAAACCTCTTGACTTCTAAACTACCTCTTCTTTTAACAAATAAAATTTTCCCTACTACCTTTGGACTGTCACTTTGATGTCTTTTAGCAACACTATCACGACCATGCTCTCTATGGGGTGTCATTGAATGTTACTCTCATGACATACACTCTTGATTGTTTCTCACATTTTGAATATAATTCATGATCTTTGGCTTTAAATATGACTAGAAGATGTTTCCTATTTATCTCTTACTTCATAGCCTTGGCATAAAATTGAACTTAGTATTCATGTAAATGATGGACCTTCCTATTTAAAATTGAGATATACTTCAATCTTGTTGACCGTGTCCATCATTTCATATGATGAATTCACTTTTTTCCTCTTTTGAAAGAATTGTATTTGTATTATTTTCCATGACATCATTGGGAAATACATGACAATACCAAAAATAAGTACCTTCCTCATCTTAATAGTGTTGCTCACTGTCTTTCTTTACCATTGTATTGGTTAAACCTCATCATCCTTGCCATTGTAAATACTTCTCTTTCACTACAAACAACTTATTTTTAAACATTCCTTGATACATGGAAAGAGAAGATGAAGAATTCTTTGTGAGCGATGAAGAATTGGTTCGCCTAAAAGATACAGAACGTTTTAGCAACGAATAAGTAATTGTGACCTTATGTATCTTTAAGGGAACCATTTCTTTGTCGATACCAAGTTAAAATGCAGGGCTCTGAGTTCAATACATGATGATTATGATGAAGAAGATTTGAAAACGTTCACTTGATGATGATTATGAAGAAGATTTGAAAATGTTCATTTGATGATGATTATGAAGAAGATTTGAAAGTGTTGCACCAATTTGAATTGGATCAATTATCATTTTCAAATCTTCTTCATCAATCACCATCAACCATTTTCCGAGAGTAACACCTTTCTCTAAATGAATCTTGGTTTACATTCCCCTGTAATTTTGATGCAAAATGTTTCCATGAAGTACGTCAGGGGTATAATGCATTCAAGCAAAAGGTCCTAGAGGCTGCTAAGTCTTTTGTACCAGAAAACACCTTTTGCTTGGTGACGCTCCTACGCAGTTCCACATATACACAACATGTTCCTTAGAAGAATTTTAATCTCACAACAACTGAGAAACATAAATGGAGGCATCATGGTCCCAATTCTTTAAAGACACAACAAAATTGAGTGGTATACCCAGATGATGCAACGCAACCACTACTCCTCCAGTTCTAAGTTGACACTATAGGGTCCAAAAACCATAGATACAGTGTCAAATTAGAACTGGAGGAGTAGTGGTTGCGTTGCATCGTCTGGGTATACCACTCAATTATGTTTTGTCTTCAAAGAATCGGGACCATGATGCCTGCATTTATGTTTCTCAACTATTGTGTCCTAGGACCCCTTATGACTCCTTAGGACCCTTTACGACCCCTAAGTGATGGGGAGCTCCTCTCTTAGAGCCTTCTATCTCTCTCTAAGACCTTCTCTTGGTCTTCTTTAGGGTCTCTATCTCTACCCTAATTAGACGATTCCTCTTTGATCCTCTAACTCACTAGGAGCTCTCCACCAACTTCAAACCTTTTACTAAACACTTCCCCATAGCCTTACTCTTTCATGGTTTCCGTGTTCTACTAACCATCCAAATAATATTTCCCCTTGTGAGTTGGTTACTTGAATCTTTCCTAAGTCCTTTCAACACTTCTTGATCCACTTTGGAGGATCTTTCAACCAAACTCCAATCAAATTCAAGATTCTAGTCTTTTAGGCCTTGTAGCCTTTTTAGGCCTATTAGCCCTCCTAAACACTGAAAAGTTGAATTTTCTCTACAAATCCCTTAATATCCTTAGAATTTGATCACATATTATTTGTGGGTATTTCCTAATCTTATATATTTTCTAGATCTCCAATTCCCACACTATTCGTACAGTGGACTTTCACCAAACCCCTAAAAATAAGGTTTTCTAGGGCATGAAGACTGGTTTGGTTTCTTGGGCTTATTTAGTTGATCAATTGAGTTCCTCATAACTTATCCTTCCAAAATAAGGTCTGAAATTTCTTCCCCCACACTCCTCTATCCTTTATTGGCACATACCAATCACTCAGCAACCTCCATTGCCTCTGCACTATTCAGTTACCCTAGCGAGAATAACTAGTACTCGCCTAGGGCCTGAATGTTCTCAAGCTTCCCCTGTACACACACACACCACACACCATATCTACATGGTATATACAAGGCTCTAATGGATTCCAAGTGTTCATAGAGTTTGAACCACGGGAACACCAAGAAAAGCCATCTTTTACATGACTGGACCAAAACTGGCTAGTGAACTCACAAAATACAAGAAATTAAACAAAAGCTAACCAGAAAGAAAAATTAACTAATCCAATACAACATAGATCTAAGTAATTACATTTCAAATATTCTCCATTCTTTCATTCAATCCATTAAATCCACAAAAGTGATGGATGATGGCTCTGTATGTTAATTACAGTGTAAATTGGTTCTTTCCAATAACCAGTCCGTACAATATGAAATCTAACTGTCAGATTAGGGTTGTAATAACCTTATATAATCTCATCCCACATGTCTAGACCCTCTGGTCAGGATTTGGGCATCATAAGAGCCGATTCCTAAAATCTAGGAAATGTTGTCATGACAACTTCATGACAACTTTGACAACTTTTGTCAAAATGACACTTTCTCCACTTTGATGGTCCTATTTGGTTTCAAACCTTACCAAATGACCTGAAATGACTTGAAAACATTAAAAACTTAAAAATCTTCCCATTTTGGAATTTTTGTCAACCCTTTGACCTTTTGGTTGACTTCAAGGTTCTAGACCCCTAGAATCAACTTGACTCAACCACACACAAACCCTAATCTCTCCTAACACTAAACACACCTAAAATACACTAGGGACTTTATAGAATAGTCATTATTCATGGATGGTTGGACAAACCAAACTACAAGCCAAAATGACTAAAGATCTACCTAAAGACCTTAGGATTCCCCTGCACCATCCTCCCTCTGCAACAAGAAAGTTAAGGTACCTATGGTGTCAGGAACTCCTCACTAATTCCATGCTTCTTGAAGTCACTCTGAGCTATCCAAGTGGCTTCTGACTTTGGTTGTTATCTCCACTTCACTAGATGCTCCATATAGACTTTGTGTCTTGTCTTCTTCTTTACTCTTGAATCCAATATCTTTTCCACTTGTGGCTTGACTTGTTCCATAGTCTTGAACTCTCCCACATCCTTATGCACCTTTATACTGTATTGTAACTCATCCATATCTGGCCCCTTATACTTGATCAAATCCTTCACATTGAATATTGGATAAATTGACATCTCCTTGGACAAATCCACCTTGTAAGCATTGGGTCTGTACTTAGCCAATATCTTGCAAGGTCCAATCCTTTTCATATGTAGCTTACTAGGTATCCCTTTTTTTTAATCTTTCCTTATTCAGGAAAACCATCACTAGTTCACCCACTTCAAACTGCAAATCTCTTCTTCCCTCATCTCGTTTAGCCTTCAACTTTTGATTGGCATCCATTAAGGTCTTTTTCACTTGTTCATGGACTTCCCTCATTGATTGTACGAAGTCATCAACATGTCCACTAAATCCCTAATATCCTTTGAGGTCTCTGAGCTCCATCACACCCCTTGGATGTGCCCCATACACAATCTCAAATGGACTTTTCCCTGTAGTCCTATTTGTGCTATCATTATAGGAAACTTCTGCCTGTGGGATAACTTTCTCTCATCCTTGTCCATATTCCTTTGTCAGACATCTGAGAAATTTCCCAAGAACTCTATTTATTACCTCAGTCTGTCCATCCGTTTGAGGATGATAGGCAGATCCATGAGATAAGTTTGTACCTAGTATCTTCCATAGGGTCTTCCAAAAGTGCCACATGAACTTCACATCCCTGTCTACAACAATACTCATTGGTAGGCCATGAATCCTCACTATTTCCTTGAAGAACAAGTAGGCAATATGGTTGGCATCATGTGTTGTTTTACATGGGATGAAGAGGCTCATCTTACTAAATATATCTACCACTACAAACACACTATCTAAACCAGTTGGAGTCCTAGGTAATCCCACTATGAAATCCATACTTATACAATCCCAAGGTCTATTTGGTATGGGTAATGGCTGATAAAGTCCAGCATTTGATGAAGTTCCTTTAGCCTTCTGACATATGCCACACTGTTCCACATATCTCCTTACTTCCTTTTGCATTTTTGGCCACCAGTAGAACCTTTCCACTAGGTCTAGTGTCTTGTTCAGTCCAAAGTGTCCACTTATGCTCCCATTATGTTTCTCTTGTATGAGGTTCTCCCTCAATGAGCCTTTTGGAACACAAAATTGATTGCCTTTGAACAGCAATCCATTCTGCAATGTATACTCTACAAACTCACTATGAAAGTGATTCTCAAAATCTTTTCACACTTTGTAAATCTCTAAGAAATCTGAATCTCCCTCATATAGGTCTTTAAAACCTTCAACTCCTGTACTTTTCAATTGAATCTCTTGAATGGTGAGTAGTCTCCTACTAAGGGCATCTGCAACTTTGTTTTTCACACCCTTATGTTTTATAGTGAAGGTAATATGATTGTAGGAACTCCGTCAATTTTATGTGCCTCAAGCTAAACTTGTCTTGAGTGTTTATGTAACTCAATGCTTGGTTGTCTATAAAGACAAAAAACTCTTTAGGAAATAGATAATGCCTCCATTTATTTAAGGATTTTACAAGAGAATATAGCTCCAAGTAATAGGAAGAGTACCTATACTTAGCCTCATTGAGTCTTTCACTGAAAAAGGCCACAAGCCTGCCTTCTTGGCTTAAGACAACTCCTACTGCAATGCTACTTGCATCACGCTCCACAATGAATGGTTTTTCAAAGCTAGGTAACAACAATATAGGTTGAGTGGCTACTTCTCTTTTCAACCTTTCAAACCCCTCATTAGATGCCTTAGTCCAAATGAATTTAGTCTTCAATCCTCCTTTGATAGTCTCTAGGACTGGAGCACAAATCTCACTGAATCTCCTAATGAACTTCCTATAGAATTGGGCTAACCCATGGAAGCTCCTAACTTCATTCCCTGTCTTAGGAGTGGGCTAGTTCAATATGGCCTCTACTTTATCTTTATCCATTTTCAATTCACCCTTGGAAACTACAAAGCCAAGGTAGACTATCTCTTCCTTCATGAACTCACTCTTCTCAAGGTTTATGGTGAGTTTCTCCTCCTGCAACTTCTTCAACACTAACTCCAAGTGTTTCATATGATCCTCTTTGATTTTACTGAATATGAGGATGTCATATAAATAGACAACTATAAAGACTCCTATATAGTCCTTCAAGATCTCATTCATCACCCTCACAAAGGTGCTTGGTGCATTGGTAAGCCCAAAGGGAATAACTAACCATTCATATAACCCCTCTGTAGTCTTAAATGCAGACTTCCACTCATCACCTTCCTTCATCCTAATTTGATAGTAGCCACTCTTCAAGTCAATTTTAGAGAAGTATTTAGCACCCCCCAAGCAATCCATCAAGTCTTCTATTCTAGGAATTGGAAATCTATACCTGATAGTTATCCTATTTATTGCCCTAGAATCAGTACACATCCTCCACTTACCTCCCTTCTTAGGAGCCAGCACCACTGGGAAAGCACAAGGGCTGATGTTTTTCCTAATCAATCCTTAATCCAAAAATTCTTGCACCTGTCTGGCTATCTCCTTGTTTTGTTCCGGTGTCATCTTGTATGCAGCTTTATTTGGCAAAGATGCTCCTGGTATGAAGTCAATTTGATGAATTATCTCCCTCTTTGGTGGTAGTGAAGTTGGTGTACCCTCACATATTATGTCCTTGAATTGGTCCAACAGTTCTCTCACATCTTTTGGCATAGGTGCTTTCTTATGAGTCTCCTCCTCCTTTGGCTTTAACAAGATTGCAAAGCCAACTTCTTCATATTTCATGTCCCTTAGGAATTATTTTCCATTCATCAACATGGCACTGGATTCTGCCTTCTCCACTATGTCTTCTTCTATTCAAGACTATATTTTGAAATTTACCCCATTTGTCTTGAAGGAGTACTTATTATCTTTCCCATTATGGACAGCTTCTCTGTCATACTGCCATGGTCTTCCAAGCAATATATGGAAAGCATCCATTGGAAACACATCACATAGTATCCTATCTTGATACTTTCCAATAGAAAATTCTACCCACACTTGTTCATTCACCAAGATGTTTTGGCCCTTATTCAACCATGTGACTTTATGAGGACACACATGTGGGATTTTAGTGAGCTTCAACTTCTCTACTGCCTCCTCAGATATAACATTATTTGTTGACCCTGAATCAATGATCACCTTCCACACCTTTCCCAATATCTTGCATTTCACTCATAAAAGATCCCTCCTCTGCTTGTGCTCATCTTTGGTGGGTGTCTTGATTAGTATTCTTCTCAACATAAGGTTTTCTCCTTTCTCTGAATCCAGACTCACCTCTGATTGTTTAGAGAAATCTTCTTCTTGGACATAAGCTATCTTCTTCTCCCCTTGTGAGGATGTTGGTTTATCTGGACACCTATATGTAGGGTGTCCCAAATGTCCACAATTGTAGCATTTCATAGAAGAAAAGTGAGAGCTTCTCCCAAAACCTCCTGATCTTCCTCTGCCACTGTTATAAGAACTTTTTCATCTATTATTGTATCCACCCCTACTAATTTTTTCTTGTCCTTACTCTGTATATCTGGAATCACTTTGACCTCTACTGTCACTGCCTCTTCCACTTGAACCTCCTCTATGGCCACCTCTATTGTCTCTACCCCTTCCTCTACCTCTAGAGCTAAAATATTGTCTCTTCCTGAGTTTCTCTTCCACTTTCAAAGCCATTTGAAAACAACTATGAATGGAAGTCAGGGTAAAGAGACTAAGTTCTTCTTGAATGTTCCACCTTAATCCATTAAGATACCTTGCAACTTTAATACTCTTTGTCTCCTAGATTCTTGATCTAAGACAAATCTTTTGAAATTATTTTGTATAGGCTGGCACATGATCTAGGTCTTTTTGCCTAAGGTTCTGCCTATTCTTATGCAGTTGAATGTCATAATCTTCTGGAAGGTAATTCTCCTTCACCTTTGCAACCATTTTTTTCCAATTTGCTATGGGCTTCTTTCCCTCTTTCTCTCTTTCTTCCTGCAAGAACTTCCACCATGTGAGTGCTTTCCCTCTTAGCCTTGACTTGGATATCTTCACCTTTTGTGCTTCTGTAACCCCATTACACTCGAAGTGATTCTCCATCCCTTTAAGTCATTTCATAACCATTTTTGTATCCATCTTACCAGAGAATACCGGTATTCCTTCTAGAGCCTTTCCACTCAATTCCTTGAGTACCTTGAGGAATGGTTCCTCAAGTAGAAGAGGGTCAGGCTCTGGTTCTACCTCCTCTTCTACTGCTTTCTTTCCTTTATCTATCCCTTCATGCATTTCTTCTCTCAAATTGCTGGCAGTCTCTACCAACTCTTCCATCTTGATCTTCATCTCCTCCATTGCTTCTTCAAGAAGCTTATTCTTGATTTGTTGCTCTGAAAAATCCTTGGCTAACTCTACATTGGTTACCATGATGTTCTCACCTATGGATTCACTCCACTCTGACATACACCAATCCACTCCCAAGCCTTTCAATGGCTTTAATACCAATTTTATGGGGATCTCCTCTCTTAGAGCCTTCTAGCTCTCTCTAATACCTTCTCTTGGTATTCTTTAGGGTCTCTATCTCTACCCTAATTAGAGGATTCCTCTCTGATCTTCTAACTCACTAGGAGCTCTCCACCAACTTTAGACCTTTTACTAAACACTTCCCTATAGCCTTACTCTTTCATGGTTTCCTTGTTCCACTAACCATCCAACTGAGATTTCCCCTTGTGAGTTGGTTCCTTGACTCTTTCCTAAGTCCTTTCAACACTTCTTGATCCACTTTGGAAGATCTTTCAACCAAACTCCAATCGAATTCAAGATTCTAGTCTTTTAGGCCTTCTAGCCTTTTTAGGCATATTAGCCCTCCTAAACACTGGAAAGTTGAATTTTCTCTACAAATCCCTTAATACCCTTAGAATCTTATCACATATTATTTGTGGGTTTTTCCTAACCTTAGAGATTTTCTAGGTCTCCAATTCCCACACTATTTGTACAGTGGACTTCCACCAAACCCCTAAAAATAAGGGTTTCTAGGGCATGAAGACTGGTTTGGTTTCTTGGGATTCTTTAGTTGATCAATTGAGTTCCTCATAACTTCTCCTTCCAAAATAATGTTTGCACTTCATTCCCCCACACTCCTCTATCCTTGATTGCACATACCAATCACTCAACAACCTCCATTGCCTCTGCACTATTCAGTTACCCTAGCCAGAATAACCAGTACTCGCCTAGGGCCTGAATGTTCTCATGCTTCCCATGTACACACACACACACTCCACACACCATATCTACATAGTATATACAAGGATCTAATGGATTCCAAGTGGTCATGGATTTTGAACCACATGAACACCAAGAAAAGCCATCTTTTACATGACTGGACCAAAACTGGCAAGTAAACTCACAAAATACAAGAAATTAAACAAAAGCTAACCAGAAAGAACAATTAACTAATCCAATGCCACAAAGATCTAAGGAATTACATTTCAAACACTCTCCATGCTTTGATTCAATCCATTCAATCCACAAAAGTGATGGATGATGGCTCTGTATGTTAATTACAATGTAAATTGGTTCTTTCCAATAACTAGTCCGTACAATATGAAATCTGATTGTTAGATTAGGGTTGTAATGACCTTATATACTCTCATCCCACATGTCTAGACCCTTTGGTCAATATCTGGTCATCATAAGAGCCGATTCCTAAAATCTAGGAAATGTTGTTATGACAACTTTGCCAACTTTTGTCAAAATGACACTTTCTCCACTTTGATGGTCATATTTGGTTTCAAACCTTACCAAATGACCTCAAATGACTTGAAAACATTAAAAAATCAAAAATCTTCCCATTTTGGAATTTTGGTCAACCCTTTGACCTTTTGGTTGACTTCTAGGTTCTAGACCCCTAGAATCAATTTGACTATACCACACACAAACCCTAATCTCTCCTAACACTAAACACACCTAAAACACACTAGGGACTTTATAACATAGTCCTTATTCATGGATGGTTGGCCAAACCAACCTACAAGAAAAAATGACTAAAGATCTACCTAAAGACCTTAGGGTGCTCTTGCACCACTAAGAATACATCTTAGAGGTCTTAAAGTGCCGTAACAAGTCATAAAATTCTCCTAGGAGGGGCCAGACGAGCTTCCACCTTCACGTGGTTGGCCATGTTAAGTAGAGAATGTTAAACTATTCTCAAAACAAAGAGAAGCTCAATATTTCAGGTATTTTAGTGATTATTCTTGATGATCGGCGGGTATAAGTCTTCCAGGCCTTACCCAATAGCTAGGACTAAAGATAACACAGCTCAAGGGACCATAATATTTAGTCTGTCTTTGGTCCATACGATTGACGAAACATTTTACCTTTCGTTAGCTCATCAAATGTGGTGATCTGAAAGAATTTAATAGATAATATTTTGATGTATAACATACATTATTTTAGTTTGACGTTACACAAATTTATTTATTACCCACACTTGTCGACTATGAAGACAGCGATAAATAATAATCCCCGCTCATGGCCTAAGTAATGCAGGCCATGGGAGGAGATGCTTCACTATCATTGTCCTCATAATCGACAAGTGCGCGAAGTAGATAAATTCATGTAACGTCAACTTAAATAATATACTTTATCATGAAAATATTCTATTAAATTCATTCATATCCTCGTATTTGATGAGCTAATGAAAGTTAAACCATTTTTCAGTAATATGGACCAAAGACAGAGACCAACTATAATGGTCTCTTGAGCTTTGTTATCTTTAGCGCCCCTCTCTGTCGCTATTTCGATGCATCTGAAAACTATTTTGACGGCGATGCTTTACTAACAATGATGATGTCGTTGGAACTGTCTCCGAACCATCGTCGGTATATCTAAATTTATGACGCCCATGTTCGACGGTGATGCTATACTAACGACGGGCTTGCCGTTGGAAATGTCTTCAGGCAACCGTTGGGAAATCCATAATTTCGACGCCTCACTTCGATGGCGATACTATACTTACGACAAGATTCTATCGGATATCTCTCCGCAACACTATCAGAAAAGCTACATTTTTTATGCCACGTTCGACAACGATGCTATAAAAATGACGGATTTCTGTCGGCAATGTCTCTGGACAACCGTCGGGAAATATCCATTTTCGATGCCATTGTTTGACTGTGATACTATAGTAACAATGGGACCACCGTCAAAAATGTCACTGGATAACCATCGGAAGGCTATACTTTCGACAGGGGTAGCGTTGGAAATTTTCTTATAAATTGTGTTTTTTAGTGCTGATTTTTTACGGTTAGGGCGGTTGGAATAGCAACGGTTACCATCTCCATAGCAATTTGTGACAAAATAAATCTGACAATGGCGTATGTCGGATAACCAACAGATAGGCATTGAATATTTGATAGATAGACATTAAAATGTGGCATCAAATGTACTAGTGAATATATAGGAGGTCTATTTTGGAAAATGATGAAATCAAGAGACAAATTCAAGAGTTGACTTAGAAAGGACAGATTCGTCCAAGTGCTTCACCATGTGGCAGTCCAATTGTCCTTGCTAAAAAGAAACATGGGAGATGGAGACTTTGTATTGACTATAGGGCATTGAACAAAATATCTGTAAAAAATAGATATCCAATCCCTCGAATTGACGATTTGTTGGACCAACTTAAGGGGGATAAGTTCTTTACAAAAATTGACTTGAAGTCCGGATACCACCAAGTACCGATTGATCTAGTAGATGTGTGGAAGACTGCATTTAAATCTAAGGAAGGTTTGTTTGAATGGTTGGTTATGTCTTTTGTCCTAGCAAATGCCCCGGACACATTTATGAGGTTGATGAAAGATGTGCTTAGACCTTTCATTGATTCTTTTGTGGTTATTTATTTGGATGACATACTCATATTTAGCAAGACTTGGTCTAAGCATTTGCAACATGCTGAACAAGTTCTTTCAACTCTACAACAACACAAACTTTATGCCAACATATAGAAGTGCTCTTTTGGTATGCAAAGTATTCAATACTTAGGGTATATCATTGATATTGAGGGTGTTCATGTTGACCCAGCAAAGATTCAAATTATCAGAGATTGGCCATCTCCTAAAACTTTCACAGAGCTTTGAAACTTCTTGGGCTTAGCCAACTTCTATCACAGATTTGTGTTTGGTTTATCACATATATCATGGTCTCTTAATCAATCACTAAGGGGAGGAGCACAAGAAAAATTTCAGTGGACAGAGGCAAAGTAACGAGCATTTGAGGAATTAAAGAAAATATTATGTTTAGCATCATTATTTGTCCTCCCAGATCTGCAACAATCATTCGAGATAGAAATAGATGCATCTGATTACGCTCTTGCTGTCGTACTCATGCAACATGGGCATCATTTTTCCTATCATAGTGAAACTTTTTATGATACAGTACGTAGGTACCCCACCTATGACAAGGAGTCGTATGCTATTGTTCAAGCCTCCAAACAATGGAAACATTATATACTGGGAAAGGAAACTGACATACATACAGACTATAAACCTCTTTAATTATTGAAAACACAAGGGAAGTTGTAGAATGATAGACATCAAAGGTGGTCATCTCATCTACAACAATTTCACCTCAACATTCGTCATAAAAAAGGAAGCGGTAACAAAGTGGCAGATTCTTTGAGTAGGCCTCCAATTGCAGGTTTGACAATGGTGTTGGATTCATGTGGTCATCAATCATCCACTTGGAAACAACTATATGGTATTGACCCTAATTTTGCTAACATCTATAGTAATTTGATAGAAGGAAAGTTTGTCTCTGATTTTCACTTGCAGGATGGATTGCTTTGTCATGTTGGTCATATATGTGTACCCACCGATGAATGGAAGAAAATGATATGGGAAGCTCACTACATTCGTGTTGTAGGACATTTTGGTATTGGTAAGTGTATTTACTGGAAACCTATCTGTTAGGAGCATGCTCAGATATACAAACGTTAGAGATAAAAAAATCACATAAACAACATTAACATATCAAAAACATACTTCAAAATAAGGCTTCCACCATAACCTCCAATGAGCCAAACAAGGGAACCCAAGCCTTGTTAATTTTCTCTTAGAGAGGAATGTGGGTGTGTTCTCCCAACACAAGATATAAATCCCACTTTGATTAAATGATTGATGACAAATGATCTAAAAGATGCAAAAATGAATGGAGTGATGAAGATCTCAAGAACAAGTATGAGGAACTTGTCACAAGCCTTCACCAAATGATGAAGATGAAAATGCAAAAACTAAACTAGAATGATATGCAAGATCAAATGAAACCAAGATTCATTCACCATTAACCTAGCATGTGATTTCTAGATTCAACAATGAACTAAGATTGAAAATCATGAAAATAAACTATGGAATCCTAGAGCAATACTAACATGATAACAATGCATAAAATGAAAGATGTTTTGCAAGGAGTGAGGCCTCCTATTTATAGATTTTTGGAGGGCTTGGATGAGGTGGATCTCATGTGGCATCCACATAGATTCCACATGGGATAAAGAAGAGCTCATGGAAGAGGGAGATTTTCTCACACATGTGTGAGCAACTCTTGAAAATGATGGCTCATTAACAAGTGTAAGAGGGTGGGAGACCCAAAGTGAGTCACATGTTGAGAATCTTCAAAAGAGGAAAGAGGAGACAAGATGTAAGAGAAATGGCTCGGGCCATTTGAGGCAAAGGGAATAGACAACTCCCATAGGAGCGATGCTCACACATGTGAGCACAATTAGGAGGTTAATTTTTGTAGGAATTACAAAAATTAGTCTAATTAATCTAAGATTAATTAGAGGAGTAGGCTTGGGTGGATGGTGATGGGTATAGAATATGAATCTAGGCTTTTTAGGTGGGTTTAGGATTAATCCAAATTATATTTAGATTAATCATAGCTTAGTAGAATATCAGAATGTGGATGGAATAAATAAGTTAAAATTTATTTAAAGGGGGATTTTGTGGAGAATCATATATTAAATGTAAATTTAATATATTAGGAAAGGTTATTTAAATTAACTTTAGATACCATAGAAAATGAACCAGATTTAATTAAATAGGTAGGAGAATATAACAAATATAATTAATTAATTATAATTAACTATAATGTTATGAGGGGAATATTAATTAAATTAAATTAAATTAATAAAAGTGATAAGGGACATTTTTAGGTGTCTACAGTAAGACTACTACTATCCTTCAAAAGTATTAATATTGGAAAAAAATGAAGCAAGATATCATTTCATATATACAAGCTTGTGTAGCCTATGCATTTGCAAAGCCAACAAACCGTAATTTGGGTCTATATGTATCGTTACATATTCTTGATAAGCCATGGCAGTCTATTTCAATGGATTTTATGTTTGGACTTCCAACTACGTGGCGGGGGAATGATTGTGTATATGTTGTGGTAGATAGGTTTTCTAAAATGGCTATCATGGTGGCATGTAAAAAGAAGATTTCTACAAAAGAGACTGCCAAGTTATTTTTTGAACATGTTTGGGTTCATTTTGGTTTGCCAAAAAACATTATTTCTGATAGGGATAGCATGTTCATCAACAATTTTTGGTCTGCACTATGGGCTAAAATGGACACAAAGTTGACAAAGTCCACTGCATTACATCCCCAAATAGATGGGCGGAAAGAAATGGTGAATCGAATGATCATTCATATCTTACAGATGTACCATTCAAAACATCTTCGCACATGGGATGAAACCTTACCCTACGTGCAACACAGCTACAACCGTGCACTCCATAGTACTACAAGCCATAGTCCATTTGAGGTTTGTCTTGGGTATCACCCATTGGCACCTATGGATGTAGCACTATCGGTTTTGCAATCTGATAGTCTATTGAATGTTTACAAGGAGGTAGATAAAGCGAAAAATTTGATTGATAACATTAGACACCTATAGCAGCAAGTTCATGAGATTGTGGAGCAGAGTAATCAGAAGTATAAGGAAAGCCATGATAAACATAGAACTCCTCATCAGTTTCAGATTGGTGACAAGGTATGGTTACATCTTCAGAAAGAGCGCCTTCACGGACCAAATAGAAAGCTTCGTCCTCTTCGTTATGGCCCGTATACTATTGTGAAACAAGTTGGTGAGAATGCTTTTGAACTCAATTTGCCATCCTTTTTGGGACTACATCAAGTTCTCAATGTGGAATTGTTGAGACCCTATTTTCCTCCTTTGTTGGACATTTCCCAAGCTACTGAACACATTCAAACTGCAGAATTAAATCCATCTGCTACTACTCCAGTTCGGTGTGACCAGGTTACTGAAGTCATTTTAAAGACTTTGAGAAATCAAACATTCATCTTTATCAGGTGGTTCGAGTTGGTCAACATTCTCATCAAGGCAAGTGGTTAACTAAGAAACAAACTGAAAAAAATTTTCCTCATCTGTTGTAGTAGATTGGTGCAATGGGGCCCATTGCCTCACAAGGGGGGAGGAATTGTTAGAGTAGTCGAGTATTACTAATAATTAAATTAGTTAATTATTAGTTTATCTACTCTTTGCTTAAGTTAGACTTAGGAAAATTTCTATTTCCTAGTAGTTTCCCTTTTAGGGTTTCGGTATCCTTTATAAGGATTCACCGCTTTGTATTTCGAGAGGAGATTGTATTTCATTTTCATTGTTGAATATAGAAGATTAATTTTGTCAACATGTTTTTGCAGTCTCTGGCCTATCGGCCGCCCTAGCTTTCTCTTCTGTCTTCATTCTTGTAGCAGTGTTTGCATGCAGGTTTCTTGGGAAGATTTGATGGTTATCAAATCCTACATGGTATCAGAGCTGATCTGCTGTTCGCTGTTCCTGTTTTATTGAAGCACAAAGGGTTTCAGAAGCTTTTCTGGCTTCTTTTAGTGGTTCTGGGGGGTCTCTATTTTTGGAGGCATTTTGGGCCCAAACAGACACTTCCATTGCGTCTAGAAGGCCCAAAAACCCCAGAATCCATATAAAGCTTATTCGATTTGGACACCGGGGCATCTGGAGAATTTTTTTCGGCCTCCCAGGGCCGTACGGGTACGGAAATCGAGAAAAAAAATTTAAAAAAACCTATGTTTTTTAATGTTTTTTCGGTTTCTTCTTACGCGTGCAGTGTTTTTCAATTGGCGCCACCGCCGGGCCGCCACCGCGCCACCGGCGCTCGGCCCGGCCGGCAGCACCACCATCTCTTTTACTGCGGCCCAGCCACCACTGTCAACGCCCCGGGCATCCGCCGCTCACTGCGGCACCACCACCGCCATCTCTGCCCGCCCAGCGCCGCTCCGGACAGTCGCCTCCCGGCCCGCCGCCCCGCCGGCCACCCCGCTCCGCCCACCGCTCCGGTGGCGGGAATTTTTATAGCCCCCGCGGGCTCTTTGCTCTGGCGGCCGATCCTATCAGCGACCGCGGGCTCCATTTTTTGGCCCCCTAGGTGCGCCATGCGCCCAGGGGCTTATTTTTTTAGCCCCTGGGGCTCTTTTGTTGCCTTTTTGGGGGTACCTGGGCCTTTTTCGCTCTATAGGGAGCATACGGGGGTATTTTTTTGAATTCCATATACCGTCGGAAAGCTCTTTCCGAGAACTTTCTGATGGTGGAGGTTAGGGTTTTGGGTTCTGCCGTTTCGACAGCATTTTTTGCTGTTGAAGTCTGATTTCTTTCTTTGCCTTCCGGGAGTCATATCTGGCTCATCCAGACTCCTTTTTCGGCAAACAAGATATCGTCAGAAAGCTGGTTCTGTGTGCTATTCAGTGGCAGAGGTTATTTTTCCAAATTCTGCTCTGAGTTTTCACTCCTCCGCGTTTGGCAGTTTATGCCCTCTGGTGGTTTGCTTGGTTCTACAGGTCTTGGGATCTCTTCTTCTGAGTTCATAGCTCACTTTTCTTTCTGACATCTGAGCTTGCATGCTCTTCTGATGCATTTTATTCTGTAAACGCACTGAGATAAAGTGCCTTCATCTGCATTCTTGGATCTTGTTTACCAGGTTCAGTTTTAGTACTCGCACTCTGTTATAAAGTGCCATGGGGGGTTATGATGCATTTGCCGCTTTAGGCGCATCCACTTTTGTCAAGTGAGCGTACCTTCCACAACATTAGCCCATGTAGTGTGTCTGTGACACCGCCCTTTATCCTGTGTGTGTGCTTCTGTTGCACTGTTGGTGTTCCTGGTTCTTCTTCTGCAGCTGTTTCTAGTACTGCATTTCAGTGTTCCTGTCA
>MU227348.1:530122-544649 GCA_018584345.1 Thuja plicata
GGTTCCAGCAGTATCTTCTGACAGAGTTTTCAGACATGCTTCGGAGATGCTTCTTGCTCTTTTCTTGTTCCTTTCTCTGGGACATCTTTTCCCTTTATGTTTTGGGTACCTGATCAGGCCTAGTTGTTGGGACCCATCTTTCCTGCTTTCTGCAGTAGTTTAGCTTTTTTGCTTCTCCCTAAGTTACACTTAAGGGGGGGTGTTAGAGTAGTCAAGTATTACTAATAATTAAATTAGTTAATTATTAATTTATCTACTCTTTGCTTAAGTTAGACTTAGGAAAGTTTTCATTTCCTAGTAGTTTCCCTTTTAGGGTTTCGGTATCCTTTATAAGGATTCACCGCTTTGTATTTCGAGAGGAGATTGTATTTCATTTTCATTGTTGAATATAGAAGATTAATTCTGTCAACATGTTTTTGCAGTCTCTGGCTTATCGGCCGCCCTAGCTTTCTCTTCTGTCTTCATTCTTGTAGCAGTGTTTGCATGCAGGTTTCTTGGGAAGATTTGATGGTTATCAAATCCTACAGGAATGATCAGGATGGAATTGAGAAAATACTGAAATCCATTTTTTCAGTATTCTCTATGTTTCAGTAAATTGCATTTTTGAAGGTCTTTGGAGCATTTTGGGGCCTATCTTCTTTAGGAAGGGCTCACCTTGGTGTGACCTCTTAAATTTGGTTCGATATTTATTGAAGATCTTTCCAGCAGAGTAAACGGTCCGCAATTCGGAGCTAGGACTAGAAAGTTATGCCTTCTCCAAGTGGGCCTATTTTTATATATAGTTTTTAATCTTTTTGGAAGTTTATAATAGTTTATTTTTCATAAATATTATGAGGACTCTTCATTTCATTTCCAAGAGGATCTAGTGACCCTTGAGATCCATCAGCTTTGTATAAACTCCAATTTTGAATAGAATGGATCACTTTTTGGCTTGCAATTCTGTTGTTAATCTTCTGGTTTTTTATATTGAACTTGACAATATCGCAGGTATCACACCAGGTATTGTAATCTGATTCATAATTCAGATCATGAGCCAAGGAAGACCAAGTTTAACTTGAAACTGATCGAAAGTTGGCATGACAAAGAAGGTGACATCTAGAGTTTGACCACCAACTTCTATGGGAAAGGTAATAGAACCATGGGTAGGATAAGTGAAACCACTGAAATTTTGGATCATCACATCAGGTTTTTCATAGAAATCTCATTGCAATTGTCTAGTGTAAATATGTTCTTAAGTTATCATATTCACCATACAAGAAGGGTCAATAAGGGCACCACGAGAAAGAATGCCATTAACTTTTGCTACAATGTAAAGAGGACCATCGGGTGCTTTAATCATCAAATGTAATGCAAAGCTCAGGTTTAGGTTTGGATTCAGATTGATCAATAAGATTGACAACATTATTGGCTTCAATACACTTAGTGTCATAGGAAACAACATGAGTGGGAGAAGAAGGTAAAGACTAGGTATACTAAATGGTATTGGTCAAATAAGAAGGAAAATGATTGGTATAGATTTGAAATTTTTGGTTGGGAGGTGCTACATATTTGTTTCCTTGATCATTAACACCCTCAACAAATATAGTATTAGAATCAATGAGGTCTTGAATAAGAGATTTCAAATGGAAACACTTCTTAATATCATGGTCAGGTTGATGATGGTATTGACAAAATGCTTTGTGATCAAAGGATTTAGGCAAAGGTTTGGGTGTGTCAATTGATTTAATAGGAGGAAGAGTTAACACCTTAGCATTAATCAACTTCAACATCACATTATGAAAAGATTCAGAAAATTGTCTAAAATTACGAGAAGGTTTAAAAATAGATGACAAAGGAGCCACACCTTTGGATGTTGCTACCAATTGTTCATCAACATTGTTTGATGAATTATTGATATTGATGAAGTTCTTGGGTTTTTGAAACTTGTTATAGGACTGGGATGCGACATCACTCTTATCAACCGAAGCCATTGGAGTGGTGCTCTCAAACTGACTCACTTGAAGTTGATAATTATGAAGCATTGCACACAATTGAGTAAAAGAAGAAAAATTAGAAAGTAGAATTCTATCTCTAATATATTTTTGCAAATTAGAAATGAAAATACATTGTACATTAATATCAATCAAATGATAAGAAATCTGAGAATACAAATGCTTAAATCTACTAATGAAATCTCTCAATTTTTCTTTAACACCTTGTTTACAATGCATCAAATTAGTCAAAGAAATCTTAGGACCAATATTGTTTTGAAATTGTTTTTTATTTAGACAAAAGTGGACTAGCCACTTAATATATTTATTTATATTAACTTATTCGAGGACTCATCTGGGAAAGAATAAGTAAAGAAAACCCAAAATCCTAGTCCATTACATATAATATTGCATAATATAAGATAGTATACGAATCTAACAATTTACAAAAGAGGATTGTACTAAACACTAATATACATTTGATATCCCTATTTCGATAATTGTTGAATTATACAAAAGGGAGTCTACAAGCTGCAAATTTTAACATATACATTTCAAGTGAAGACCAAAAAAGCAAGACCCAACTTAATCTTTTTATTCTTCCATATCCTTTGTTTCAGCTTGTCAATTGACAGTATTTCCATGGTCAATATCCCATGCATTTCCCTAACCCACTGGGGGAGCAATTATAATGTCACTTACCCAACCATCCAATTCCTCGGTGCTCTGATCATGTAAACCCCTTGTATAAGAGGACCTTCATTTGGGGAGGAACTCATTAAGAACGACCATGTTTTGAAATTGTTGGATGAAAGCATTAGCAAGATTTTGGAAAGAGTCAATAAAATAAGGAGGCAAAGAACAATACCATTGCAAGGCTTTATCTCAAAAGGTTCTAGTAAATAGTTTATCCATGAACCTATGATCATGAGAGAAAACACTACACAATGTTTGAAAGGTTTTGAGTTGGGTCAAAGGATCACCTTTACCATTGTAAGTCTTTGGGTGAGGAATTTTCATGTATTAAGGCATAATGACACAGATGATATCTAAGGACAAAGGACTAGAAATGTCACAAACGGGAATGTTGAGCTTGGATTGCGTCATGGAAGCAATTTGTTGTTGCAAGAAAGACACGGTTTGGGCCAAGCTATTAATAGTAGAATCAGTAGAAAGAGTGGTAGGAGATATGTGTGGAAGATTTTGATCATTATGGGAAATAGAAGCGATAGTAGAATATGAAAAAGGAACACTATTGTAAGTGGGCATGGATGAAGGTAAAGAGACACATGGAACACTTGAAGGAATAGTGGGATCAATAGGATTAGGAACCCTAACATTTGTGGGATTGATGTTTTGAATGGAAGTGGTTATGATAGTTGGAGCATAAGTGGACACACGAGGAATAGAGGTATAAATAGGAATGGAAGTCTCAACACTAGTAGTGGGTGGAATTAAACCTATCTCTTTAGCACAATCTCTAGTAGGCTCGACATTGTCATTAATGACATGAGAGATAATATGAAAGATATTAACACCATGTTCATTATTATGAATTATCTTCCTCAAACCTTCTACTACATAGATGACCTCGGGATTGGAGTTTTTTTTGTCCTAACCATTGTTCAATTTTTTCAAATTCATTGGAAATATTTTGAACTTGCATAAGAGGGACTCTTAAGGTACCATCTTCGTAATGAGAAGAGTGGGAAGAGTTATTCTCAATAATAGGAAGAATGAAATTATTAGGCATGTTGGTCTCATCAAGATTCCTAGGAAACATAGAGGAATCAAAATCAAAGGACCCCATAAGTCTACGAATTCTCCTATTTGGAATACTATAGGTAGGACTCAAGGTAACGACACTTATGCACAAGAAAATGAAAGATACATAGATCTAATGTAAATATGCACTTTGAAAGAGATATGAAAATCAACCAAGTATAATAGTATATTTAATGAAAAGCACATCTAACCATCAAATAGAAAGATATAATGCAAATATTGATTAATGCAATGCAAACAAAGGAGATCTATACACCAAAATCATAATGGAAATGTTGAGTCGGGTTCACCAAAATGAACAAGGTGGGGGAAAATAGGTAGATCACACCTCTATTTTCATGTATTGCATATTGGGAAGGAAGATGCCACACTAGGGCCAAGAGGAGACTCAAGCATTGAATGGGACAATTATCCTTCACTAAATATGGAATTGATGAAGATGGAAATGATAGGGAAAATGTAATGTAGATGACAAGACAGACAAGTAACTGAAAAATTGGAAATAACAAACTGATACAAATTGATAAAGAGCTGAAATGTATAGAAACAGAAACCAGAGGAAGGATTTCCTGATTCACATGGACTTTTTTGGGTTTAATACTTTATTGTATATCTGGGGCAGTGCCCATGTTTTTTCACTGTCATTTCTCTTGGCAGTCGTTGTTTTTTGTGGTGTTGTAATGCTCTTTCCTAGCTTTCCGTTGTAAAGGGTTCGGGGCCCCTTCAAAACCTTAGTACCTTAATCAAAAATAGAAACCATAAAGCAGATTTGACATGTAGGTGGAATCTAGGCACAGAGTGTAGGGTACATAACATTTCAAATGTTTTGTACTTGGGAATAGAATGTTTCAAACATTTTGTTCCAAGTATTTTTGCCTAAAACTTTCAGGGATCCTCTGACAATTCCTGATCTTCCGAATTTTGTTTAACAGCTCTGTAACTTATTCCTGCACACAAAAAAGATGGGGAAAAGGTTGGGTAGTAGGGATTTTCCTTTTTCAAACCCCTTGTTTAGGAATCAACCTTGAAAATGAAATGAAATGAAATTGTATAAAGGAAAGTATGTGAAAAGGTAAATGTTTGATTCACCTTGCATAAACCCTCATTGATGGATGCAGAATTTGCTCATACCCATGAAAATTTTTGAATGTATCTGAAATGTTAAATAGAAATCAAAGATTCCCTCACAAATGCATGGATCTATGAATGTCACTCATATATCTTCAATGTAGATATTCTTGATAATTACTTGCAATGATTGTGGATGGAAATAATGATCTTCTTGCTTGATTGAGAATTCATCTACTTGGCCATCATGGGAGAGAAACTTGCTTCAATTGGAGAAGATTTAATTTGACTTGAATGGACTTGAAGAATTGGAGACTTGGAGAAACTTGATATTGGATGATTGCCTTCAAATCTTGAATCAAATTGCTCAATTACTCTTGAAAACTTGATAGCTTGATAATAATCATGGATGTCAAATGAGGAGAGATGGGGTGTTTATATACCTCATCCTACATTTCGGGATTAAAAAATAATCTAGGTTAACCACGAGATCAAATTCCCTGCTAATACTTGACATAGGGCCCCAGGCTAAATTTGGGCCAAAACAAGCAGGAACAGAAAATTTGAAACGTTTTATACCCTGGAGAATGGGCCCAAAATTGGACTAGGTATCGGGATGGGTGAAAATATGCGAGAGGAATAAGGAAAATTTTCCAAGATCAAGCATAATGGACATTCGGACCTCGAAATCACCAAAATGGGGTCTAATAGGTCCTAATAAAGCATCCAATTATGAGTGCTAACTATTTAGGACAGCTCACATATAAAGTCTCAAATAGTTTGTCTTTGGTTTGATTGTTAAAGATATCATTTTAGTTCATTTCGATTAATTGAAAGATTCAATAAAGTCCTATCAAAGACCATTACTGAAAATTATTAATTCTCATTTATAAATTTAATTACATATCTTACCCTTGATTTGCATCAAGTATGATTTATATTGTCATCAACATCCAAATACTTTGTTTATCAGTTGAATTAATCATAAGGGTCTAACTATCATTAAGAAAGAATGAACTCCCAAATATGATTATTAACACTAGTTAGCTTTCTTAACATAACTTTTTACCTACAAGTGTTAAAGGTCAAACTATAGGAAATATGATAGTGAACAACCAAGAGGGGGGGTTGAATCAGTTGTTCCAAAGCTTCAAAACTACGAAACCTTTAAACCTTAAAACCCTTACTTATGATATTAATAGATGAACACGCATGCATAAATAAGAAAACACATCCACAACACTTGATACAATGATTTTTATCGTGGAAACCATGTTAGGGGAAATACACTAAGACTTCTTGAAACCAACAGATTTGCACTCAGAGTCGCTGTGGTGTTTGAAAGAACTGCCTCCAAAGGTTGTTGGCACTAAGAATAACACCCAAATTCTCAGTGGATGAAGAGCTTGTACTGACTAACCAATGGACTTATGAAATGATCTCAACATTGTCCCATCGGACATGCCAAAAATTGTTATCACAAATGTTTGCACCCATGCTTGAGGTATGACCCCCAAGAAACCTTGTGATATATTGAATTAGCATCCAAGTGTGGGACCTTGCGCATGTGAAGCTAAATCTCTGGAGAAGATTAGCTTCCTTCCAATCAGGGTGCACCTATTCTACCTAAACTAACAACTTTCAAGGAAAAGGGGAGAAGGATAATGCAGAAATGTAAAGGGGGTGATGCACCAAATTGAAACTTGGTCTCTCCCTACCTATAAACAAATATAAGATCAATAAGGCCTCCCAAATTACACAAATCTCAACTCTAATCTACCCTCCAAGGAATCATATGCATGTCAGAACTGATGAAATATGGCAAGGAAAGACATTCACAATACAACATTCATGGGTATGTTAAACACAACATACAAACTTGAAAGACAAAAAAAAAAACATTCAACACAAGGCAAGAAGCATGCACAAGATAACTAAATTTGAGAGAAGGTAAAACTAGAAATTTTTATTGATATAAGGCAAAGAAAAGTTACAATTGCATAACAAAGCCACTGCAAAAAAATAAGAGAGAACCACTAAAAATATGATACAAGACTTCCTTTATAGAGTTAGCATAACTCTGATCACAACATTAAAGTCTAAACCCTAACAAGGGTTAGGTTATAGAGAGGCAAGACATCAGATCAAATAAGTCAGATTGAAGATCAAATCTTTGGCATGCAAGTTGATCCTGGAGTTGACAAGAGGTACCCAAATGAAGACCCCAGTAGTTGAGAGGATAAGAAACATGCCCTGAAGGCGGATCTGTATAGATATGGCATCAAGAAGTACACTTGGTGGAACAAAAGTCATTTGCAAGTTGTAAATAGGTGTGGTTGCACTTAAGTTGTGTGTGCAAAGACTGAGAAGTTATGGCACTATTGTCTAGAGTTGACATATTCGCAAGGAAGTCACAGGAAGGTAGTTGAGCATTGAATTGTAGCCTCATGTCTGGCAAAACCCTCCTAGTCATGTTTCATAGCGATTGAATTTGAACTTTGGCCACCAGTTTGAATTGTGACCATCGATGAAGAATCCTAGCGTGTGATTGGATGACAAGATGGACAAGAGAATCTTGCCAATGGTCAATCAAAACAAGACCCTCGATGAATATTTGCATTTAGATTGGAGAGCTGGAAGAAACTCCGCAACGGTGTAACAAATTGACCCTCGCAAGGACACATGGTCATTATATCTTTTGGCATCCTTTACCCCGCACATCCAAAAAATAGATGCCCTTCCCCTTACATCACCGCAGGGTACAAATATTTTCAATACTTCCCTTCTCTGCACACTTGCATCGTCGACTGGATTGCAGAGGAAATCCTCGCAGGGGAAGCGGGGAAGAGGTGTAGCCTATCATGCCATGTGGTGTAAAATGATTTAATGAATAGTGGGGTTGACTATGTTAGACTTCATAGAATTCCTACACCAAGATCCACTGTAGCAAAAAACTTGTCACAAAAGCAAAGAATGGAGACACAACAAAGAATATTCTCAAAGATGAAATGTTCATTCAGAGAGGGAATGATAAAATACAATGAGATCAAAACCTTATAAAGGTGATCAAAACCCTAAAAGTGAAATATCTAGGTTGCATGATAATAAGTAATAAAAGAATTAATTATTATATGTATAAAGTTTAGCTTAAGTAAACTAGAGATAATAAGTGACTTAATAATTAAATCATATTATTTAATTAATAAGTGAAATATCTTATTACTCTAACAACCCCCTTAAGATAAACTTAGGGAGTAGCTAAAACCTAGAAACAACTACTGAAAGCAGGAAATGGGTCCCGACAATATGGCCTGATCAGGTACCCAATCACAACCAAATCTCTGTAAAGTGGAGAAATAGAGAAAACCACATGGCAAAAACTCTACTCCAAAAAGAGATAGAAAAAGCATGCTAAAAAAAACATGAAGGAAGGAATCTCTCCTCACTAAGACCCCCCAAGGATAACTTCCTTCACCCGTAGCATAGCATGTAACTAAAGATGGCATGGAGATGCCAAAGGTTTAGTGAAGATGTCTACAACCTGATCCTCTATAGGTATGTACTCCAAGATGAGAGCACCATCCTGAATCAACTGTCTGATGAAGTGCATGTGGATCTCAATGTGTTTGGTACGTTGATGCTCCATTGGGTTGCAGGAAATGTGTATGGCACACTGATTATCACACCAAAGAATAGTGGGACTATTAGGAGGAAACCCAAACTCAGTCATCAACAGATGAATCTACAAAATTTCCTGATTGTCTAACATCGTTGCTCGGTACTCAACCTCTGTAGATGATAATGCAGTAGCAGACTGCTTCTTGCAAGATCGTGTGATAGGACCAAAACCAAGACAAAATCACACCATGTAGATTTGAACATCACACCAAAAGCACGTACTGGTGGTGGAGAGGGATCTCCTCATCATGGATATAGTCGTTGCGCCAACCCCCCCCCCAACACGATAGAGACAAATACAACCCTGTATCATGTGGGATTTGCACCCACTACGTACCATGTTGATAAACCAAACATAGGCGGACAAAGGTTCTAGGGCTTGAGGGACTCGAACCAATGACCTGCGCTCTGATACCATGTTAGAACTCATACACTAAGATCCACTGTAGCAAAAAACTTGTCACAAAAGAAAAGAATGGAGACACAACAAAGAATGTTCTGAAAGATGAAATGTTCATTCATAGAGGGAATAATAAAATACAATGAGATCAAAATCTTATAAAGGTGATCAAAACCCTAAAAGGGAAATATCTAGGTTGGATGATAATAATTAATAAAAGAATTAATTATTATATGCGTAAAGTTTAGCTTAAGTAAACTAGAGATAATAAGTGACTTAATAATTAAATCAAATGATTTAATTAATAAGTGAAATATCTTGTTACTCTAATAGACTGTTAACCACACATCTACGTGCTTAGCTCCAGTGAGCAAGTTGAAATAATCAGACAAGTGGGCATGAACTTGAGTCGTTGATCATCACAGAGATGCTCGAGCCTTATGGTTTAATAGAACAGGGTCCATGGGCCTTTGACCCTTGACTACAAGTTTGCGCGCTTAGCTTGGTGAGCACCGTCAAATTAATTGCGCAAGCGGCACAAGCACGAGAAAATGTGAATTGTTTATCTAATCAGAGATGCCCAAAGGATAAACAATGAAGGCCTTAAGAAAGAACCAAAATGGTGGGTGACCTGGAACATGGGGCACGTAAGCAAACAACTATAAGAGACTTGAATCGGTAACTTAAGTGGCAAGGTGACTGGGTCAATTGGTCAACAAAAATAATATAACATGGGCATGAGACTAAGGCGCGAAAGGTAATGGGTTTATGGTTTAAGCCTTAGGGAAGATAACAACTCATGTTGGCAACCACTGTCGGATAACACGACAAGTTGGAAACTAATTGTTGACAAACATGACATGTTGGCCCATGTATGAGATGGTTTATCCCATGATGAAAATGACTTAGATCGGTTATCTGTGATGAGCTAATGGTGGAAAAAATAGCCAACAATAATCTTAATTCGTTAAAAATAAATATAATGTGATTAACACCAATGCACAAGAGAACACTAGATTTATACGCAAAATCCAATTAGGGTAAAAACACAATGAGAGATATCCCACAATATATAAAAAGTATTACAATGAGGCTTACTGCTAAACTTGTAGCCAACATTCACTATATTTTGGAAAGGTACAATGACTTGCTACATAGACTTGCTATCTCAAAGCAATCAATTAAAGAATGACCTGCAGAGGAGATTCACCATCTCATCACAGGATACATGAAAAATAATTACTATATATAAGCCTTCAACATACAACTTCCAACTGTCTCCTTAGAATGTATGCGCTCTTGACATGTTGTCTCAAGAAACCTTTTAGCGATTTGGACCCACAACTTCTACCACACACATTTGCTTTCCTAATTTCACATCTTCCATACACCACACCCTTTGCAACTGATTTGATCCTCTATATTTGCATCCGATCAATAAGAAAACATCAAATAGGTTAGCCTAAAACATTAACCCCATCATGTAGGCCTCAACAACATATTATGATGAAAGTGGTCCAAACCAGGAGATAGAGTAGACCTAAAACATCTCATTACATATTCTAATGTAGCCACAAACATTCAATACATTAGCGCACATCCTCCAAATTTGGCAACAAGGGAACATATAGATGTAGTGTGTAACACTTAATCAGTCAGCCCAAAGCCACAATGTCAAACTAAATTTGCACAATGTGGCTCACCCAGAAAAATAGCATGGCCCAAATATGACTAATCACAACCTCAAATGTTAGCACAAAGCCCCAAATGTAAAATGCAAGCAAGAGCATAGATCTTGTATCTACTAAACATCCACAAGTTACCCAAAAGAACCAACTTTAAACACTATGTAGCACCAAAACAATCAAAGCCACAACACTAGAAACATCATTGTGGAGTAATGCATGTAACCACCTAGATTTGGTCTGCTCTGAATATAGACCCTATTTCCCCTAAGTGTGATCATACCCCCAATTGTGTCCAGACAACTCTCCAATCGACTGGCATAATTCATTTGAATCAGATTTAATTTCCTAAGTGATTTAATCACTAAATTTTATTAATCACCTTAGCCAATCAAAACCAATCAATTTTAATTCAAATCAAACATGGCTAAGGTAATTAATTTAAAATGAATTAAATAAATCTCTATTATATCTAATCACTTGGAAAAAACCCTAACTTCTAGCTTAAATTAATCTAATTAATTGGCTATAGTCCTAATTAATTATTTAAAGCAACAAAAAGCTTAAATAATTAATTTTCCTATTTTTGAATGAATATATTAATTATAATTCATTTCATTAATATTCATTTTAACCCTAGCCTAACCTATCTCAATCACCTTAACCCTGGGTTCAAACCCATCCCAACCTATTCCCCTCATGCTAAACCTGATCCTAATCTTAATCCTATCCTAACCCACTTCCTAATGATGTCACATTCCTAATTTTGTGATTAGGAATCCAACCCACTTGATAAAGTCAACTTTCTCAAGCTTGACTCCCTCTAAGTCCACCTTATCAAGCTTAGACTTACACCCCTCACTATGCCTCTTAAATGCTTGCATTTAATGCATATGCCCTCCACCATGCCTCATTAATGCCTTTGGCATTAATTTCTCTTACACCTCATTAATGGTTTTTACACCTCCATTAATGACCCTTGTCCCCCCTCTCTCTCCCCATTTCTTCTATAAATAGAATGAGTTTTTTAGTTCAAATGGCCCTTAATTTTTGAATGCATTCTTATAATGCCCTTAATTTTTAGATTGAAAGCATTGTTATGTTGTTTAGATTAATTAAAAATCCATATTGCATTGTAGTTTTGATATTATGCATTGTTATTATCATGCTTTTTAGAGCTATTATGCATGTTTAGTGAGCATTTAGATTACTTTTCATTCAAATATTTCATTCTTAGGTTGTATATGTCACTGATTTGTGCATAATCTGAGGGCATGATTATGGCATTCTTCAAACTCCTCCTAGATAGGAAGCAATAAATCAATTTTAGTATTTAGCTTCAAACCCTTTCTTTTTATGTTTTTCTACTAATATAATGATCTATTGAAGTGTCATGTTGCAGATAACAGGTGCACTATTTCACAGACACATTTCTGGCGCCCACCATGGGGCTCGATTTCAAATTTTGCCTCATTTTAAGTTCATTTTTTGCTAATTTGTCTTCCCAGATTTCAGGTACAAGCTCGTTTATGGTCTTCAAAAGCTCGCATCCAGGATACGCCCTCACATCGCTGAAATCTAGGATCGCATCTGGTATTTTCTGGGTCATTTTCAGTACAGGCTCACATCTGGTCAGCAATCTGTCGTATCTAGTAGCAGAGGCTCGCATCTAGTATATTGCCTCGCATCCTGTATTTCTAGGATCGCATCTGGTTAAAAACTTTGTGTACTCCATCGCCTAACCTCTAACATTTTGACTAGTTTGGTTTTTGATCTTTTAAACATCCTAACTTGTGTTTACAGATTGCTATCAGAGCTGAAAGAGCGGGAAAAGGGATATTGTCTTGTGGTTTTTCAGGTTGTCATCCCCTTATCTTGACCTCCATTTCATTTTTGTCTTTCAAACTAAGAACACTTTTCTTCTCATTTGTTAAATCGATTAGATAAGTATGCTTTTTTCCTTTAGAGGAAAATCAGAAAATCAAACATTGATTTAAAACTTGAAAAGAAAATGGAGTAACTGAACAAGACAAAGCAAACTCATCGTTTAATTAATTTTTTCAAAGTAATTGAACAAGGAAAATCACTAAACTTTGTGGGATTAATTGAACAAGTTTCACCGTATAATTTTCTTTGGCAAAGTAACTGAACAACACAAGTCACCTAACTTTTGCGGGATAAATGAACTTCATTGTCTAATTTGGGATTTGTAATTGAACAAGCAAAACACTAAAAAATTGCTGTCAAAGAACAATCAAACTTTGCTTTCAAAGTACTTGTGTTTTCATTAACTTAGGAATATCTAAATCGAGCTCAAATAGCTTGAGGGAATTAACCTCTGATTGAAGTGTTTTGGGAGAAAATGGCATGGACTAGGAGAGTATGCTCTTCTTCTTTCGAAGAATCAGAAATCTCAAAATCCTATGCTCGCCAATCCTTTGTATGTTTATTAAACAGTAGAGGGCCTATCGGTTGAGGAAAAAATCTCCCAGGAATGACCCAAGTGAGGACAGGTTTTACGCCAACCCTTCCAACTCACTATAAATAATTGTTTCCTCGTAGGCCAAAGCCTCGGAAGACGGAGTCAGTTTTGTTCTCAAAATTTTGACATCATTCCTTGAACATGCTTGGGTATGTATAGAGCGGAGCCGCTTGAATCTTGCTTGCGAGACTACATGTATTTGAGTACTCATAGAGCTATACGCCTCAATTTTGCCTTGTGCAATTCTATTGGAGACGGTTTCGAATGGATTGCCCCATCATAAACAACAAACTTCATAGACAAAACTACCTGATTCATCTCCGAAAGGGTGATAATCCTTGTGCAAGGCAAAAAGTAATTGCCCCAAGACACTTGTCATATCGTGCCCTCACTTGCGTTTAGATTCAGCTAATATGGCATCCTGACTGAAGCCATTGCGTGCTTGGTGATGGCCATATTCTGATTAGCATTTGAGTGTGTACCTAAGTCAACGAGCAAGGATTTTCATCGTCTACCTAGAAAATAGGGCATAAGTATGTGTTTGTTGCCCTAACAATGCAAATCTGCTTGATATGTCTAAAAATCATTAACAAGATAACACCTTCAAAACAAGCAACAAAGTTCAATCTTTGATCTACATGTGTTTTTCACTCACTAGCAAGTCTCCAAACACGATCACAGATCAAACAAACTTCACGCACTTTCAAGACAAAATTTACAAAACTGACAAAATCTGACAGAAACATCAGAAACTCGCATCCTGGATTTCCTGGCTCGTATCTGGTGTCTTGGCTCGTATCTGGTATCCTGCATCGTATCTGGTCAGCACTTCATCACATCTAGGGTTAAAGCTCGCATCATGGGTCATCAGAAGCTCGTCTAATGTATTTCCTGACTCGCATCTAGGAGCTCGCATCTAGGACAGTGGGCACTTGCATATTAGTTTCTCAAAAAACCTCAGTAGATTTGGATACCCTTTTGGCTCTTTTGTCTGTCCCTATTGCTTTTTGGTCTCCCTGTCGTTGTTTCAAAACACTTTTTCAAACGTCTACCTTGCATGTCATGTTAGTTTCTCGCAATCAGTCTCAATACGTGTGGTATATCCGCTTTTTACAACAACTTGATTCTCAGCTCACTATTAGGGCATTCTAACCCTTTGATGCTGGAATCATTTACTTTCACCAAAACTCAAGCAAAACTTCTACCTAGACACACTCACTTGAACGATTTGAGACTCTACTTGACACTATCGGGAAACTTTGACAAAGTTGGGATCCAAATACATGGTTAACACAAGACGCAACAAGTACACTTCTAAAGAATCAGAAGCACTGTAATGCCCCTCCAACCCGATCAAGTCTTGGTTATGCTCACTAGAAATTAGGAAGAGCTATAGGTTAAAATGACCCTTCTTGAGATGGTTGCTTAAACTGAACTTCTTCCAACTCACCATAACTTC
>MU227348.1:554443-579493 GCA_018584345.1 Thuja plicata
ATTGAAGTTGTAATGGACATAGAATTTGCTCGATTAAGTAATAAAATGAAATATTTAATAATGGTAATTGAATTCATTAAGGGAACCTTAAGGAATGTTTTTGTAAATGGTAATGATGTTAAGTTAGTATGTTAGGAAAAAAAAATTTGTTAATTGTAATTTTAGGTCATAGACCTGATTCCTTATGGGTTCCCTGGTGGGGACATTACAAGCACCTCCAAGATCACTACACTTTCAGCGAGGAGAAACATCTCGTGGTTCCCTCTTCGATTTAGACTCTCCAGAAATGGAAAGATCCACTCACGAATGGAGTAAGGCTTTTGAGGACTACGATAATGATAAAAACCAAAAGCACGAAGATAGCGATGAGGAAGAAGAACCACGCTTTGACCGTCCTTTGTTTGATTCAGGCGGTGAGGAAGACATCACTGAAGAAGAATACAATAAACTCAAACAGAGCAAGAAATTCCAAAAGACGTTGGAAAAGATGATTGGCGAAGATAAAGAGAAATATTTGCTCCATCTAGCATCCACTAGCGTAAAATTACCTAAGGATTATGATGTTGAACAACTAAAAGAAAAGGAGGTGTCAACTCCTATATCTATTCTCATCAAAAAACTAACCTTGATGCAAACAGAGCTTGCGACTCTCAAATAGGAAAAGACTAAACCCAAGACGAAATACTCTTTGGACTCCATTTGTCCATTTCCTTTCTACAAGCGTATTATTATGGTCTCATTTCCTCCCAACATGAAAAGACCGAAATATGACAAATATACAAGAGAGACCAACCCACATGACCACGTGAGAGAATTTTGTGCTTTGAGCATAGAATACATGCATGAATCTACATACCTCATGCGGCTCTTTCCTGGAAGTCTAGGAGGCAACACCATGGAATGGTTCTCAAAACTTACACCTAAGGTAAAAAAAATTTGAGGAGTTAATTCAACGGTTTATGCAACATTACTCCTATAATATATAGCATGATATGACTATGATGGATCTGTGCAACACTAAACAAAAGACTGGTGAATCCTTTACACACTTTCTACAAAGGTGGAGGAAAATCTTTGCACGGTATTCAAAAGTTATTCTCGAGTCTGAGAAAATGGAAAGCTTTGTTAATAACTTGATACCTGAGTTGAACTACGCATTGCAAATACAAGACTCCCCTAGCTTCGACAGGATGATCAAGAATGTCATTCGTATCAAAGAAGTCATGGTTAAAAAGGCAGAAATCACTCTTCAAAATGAAAACAAATCTAACAATCCCAACAATAAACCTAAATGGTGGAAACAAAACAAAAATCTTGTTAACGATAGAGTGGTAGACGCATCCAATGTTAATCCTAAACCCGAGGTGTTCAACCTAACAAATAGCATGCAAGCAAGCAAAGATGCCAAGGTAGCAATCTCCGTACCTAAAGCAAACAACGAGAATAACAGGGGTCGTCCATGGACTTCCAAGCCTCAAAGAACATTCACTCATTTGGGAGAACCTCTTGAGATTGTTTTGAAGACACTATTAGACAACAAAGTTCTCACAATCCGAGATTCCAAACCATGGCAGTCGGAAGTCAAACCCAGGTGGTGGGATGGCAATTCTTATTGTGTCTCACAAAAACAAAGGACACAAGACTAACAACTGTCTTAAACTCAAACATGTTATCCAAGACCTTATTGTAGGAGGCAAGATCAAGGTGGAAGGACACACCACTAACGAAGATCATACAGCATTTAACAAGTCATTCCCTAACTACGAGAAAGGGGAAGCATCTAAAGGAAAAGGAAATGAGGTGAACTACGCCTACTCTAAAAATGATACTGTGATTAACATGCTAGACATTAAAACTAAATCAATTTAATGTGGTTACTATCAAAGGTGTTCAAAGCACATCTTCACAATCAAATGCAGTGATCCATATTCAAGCACAAGTCACGATCAAAGGAGCCTATTCCTCCTAAAAACAACAACAAATTCCCAAGTACCCATTGTCACTATCCCTAAACCATCAGCAGCAAAACAAATAGTTACTACTCCTATAGAAAAGTACAACCTGGTGGATCAATTGCAACGAACCTCTGCTAAAATCTCCATTTTTGAGTTGCTTAAAATATCCAAAGTGCATAGGGAAATTCTTGAACAAGCCCTACATGCCACAAATGTGCCAAAAGACCTGGATATAGATAAATTCCAAGCAATGGTTAATCAAATCTCAGCGCCACATTACCTCTCTTTTTCAGAGGAAGATGATAAATCATTGACCCATCCACATAATCAACCCCTTCATATTGAAGTCCTCATTCATAAACCTGTGTTAGACGCGTATTGATAGATGGAGGCGTAGGATTGAATATTTGTACCCTTAATCTAATCAGGAAACTGGGTCTTTCATAACAGACCATTGACTCTAGAAGAAAAATCACTATCAAAGCTTATGATAAGGAAGAAAGATCCTCTAAAGGTCTTATTGTTCTACCCAGCAGAGTCGGGCCAGTTGAAAGGAATGTCATCTGTCAAGTTCTGGATCTACCCCTGGTTTACAACATATTGTTAGGGAGACCCTGGATTCACAAAATGCAGGTTGTACCATCTACCTTCCACCAATGTATCAAGTTCCCACATAATGGGGTGGAAGTGACAATTCCTGCAGATGCCAATTATACTTGCAATAATATCAAGGCAGGTAGTATGGTTCCACACAACAAGGAAGCTATGGATGAGATTGCTCCTGAGACTACCAAAGACATGATGATGAAATTTTTTGGAAAAACCTTAAAACTTGAAGAAATAGGTATGGGAGAATATAAGCTGGACATGACCCCTTCATTGATAGAACTTCTAGTATCACCAAGATCCTATGGAAAACCTTCCTCATCATTCACACCTGTTGCATCTCGAACGCCAGAAATCCACAAAGCAACTGGCATGGTTAAGGCATCCACATCTTCTTTAGATAACACAGAAGAACAGGCATTCTTGGCCTGGCTTTACAAGGGATAACCAAAGGAAGTTGAGGTAAAACATGTGGAAATATCCCCGGAGAAGTATGGGAAACGATAATCTCCTCAAACAAATGGGATATAAAGGAAAAGAACCTTTAGGCGATAAAGGAAAAGGACTCATTGAACTTGTACACATGGAATTCAAGGATACTAGAGATAAAATAGGACTCGGTTTCAATAATAAATCTGAAGACCCTTCTTCAAGGGATAGTCCAGTTTCTGACAAAGGGAGTGAGGAAACAGAAGAAATAGAGCTGGAACCATGGTCCTATGAAAGATTATTACATGTTGGCACGGAGAATCCTGAATATCAAGGAGAGCGCTATGTACCAAGCTTTGAAGTACCACAAGACCTTCGCATGCCTTTGTTAGCACAAACTCCTATTCAAGAGGTCGAAGAAACAATAAAGACGATCTAGCAATACCATTGGTCGCAACAACTACTGGAGATATACCTCGACAATAGGATTTACATCCTAACTGGGGGTAACTAGTTACAGTTTCACATATCCTTGATTTACCACACTTTGATCTACAAGTGGCTAATAGGGTACATCAGGTAACTATTGTTGAATTCTTAAATAGGTCTGAGGACGAAGTAACCGACTCACATGATTACGAGTGGGATGAACTATCTGTTGCCACGGATGACATTGAAATTGATGTAATTCACATATTTGCAGCTCCATCAGCACACACAAAGTGTTCTACCACCACTCCTAACAATGTTGATATTCCTGAAGCAGAGGAGGAATTCCTTCCCCCAATCATTGATGAAGACACTGGTGTTCTCCTAGGTCTAGAAGAAATTCAGAGGCGACAAGCTAGGAGCCTCCTCCTACAAAGAGATGAAGAAGAAGAATACTCAACTGACGAGTCACTAGAGTTTGGTCCACATATTACTAACAATGACCCTTTTAATGACGATCTGACTCTTATTGATCTAAATATCAAAGAGATTAACTTAACAGAACATGTCATGTCAGTTAATAGCCTTGACGCGATGATGTCCTTCCCAAAATCTGACTCCTTGTCTTTGATAAACCCAGATCTAATTGATTGGACTAATACAGATCTTGCTCCTATCCTTGACTTCCCCAATGACTACACCTTGGCTTGCTACCTAAACGCTTTTGAATCTTACCCTTCTTCCACCAATGCAAGGAGCGTGAACATGTCACAGGGGTATATCAAGTTTCTCAGTCAAAAATTGAAAAAGAAAAAGAAAAAAGGAACTGACGATGAAACCCACGTTGTGGCAGTGTCATATTCTAAAATAGTAAAAACAAAAGACGTATCTGATGGTGAAAACCTCTCAGAGGTGCCAAAGGATGAGATTCTTGATATCCTCCCCGAGCACTTTTAAGAAAGGTCTTCTATTCTGATAGAACCAACGCAACCAGTTAACTTGGGCACAGTTGAAGATCCTCAAATAGTTCACCTAGCACAATCTTTGTCAGATGAGGAGAAGACACAGTTCACTAAGTTCCTGAAAGAGAAAAAGATCAACTTTGCATGGTCTTACACAGATATGTTTGGGTTGGATCCTGAATTGATAATGCACCATTTATCTATAGCTCCCGGGATCAAACCTGTGAAACAAAAACTCAGAAAAATGCATCCTCATGTTGCATTACTAGTGAAAGCGAAGCTAGAGAAATTGTTAAAAGTTGGATTCATCTGAGTCATCGCTTACGTAGGATGGATCTCCAATGTGGTCCAAGCGTCTAAATCTGATAAATCTATCAGGATATGTATGGACATCAGAGACTTAAACAAGGCATATCCTAAGGATGACTTCCCACTGCCTAATATTGATATGAACATAGACCTCACGGCAGGCTACCAAATGTATTCACTAATGGATGGTTTCTCAGGCTATAATCAAATTAAAATTGCTCCTGAAGATCAAGAAAAGACCGCATTTACATGCGCATGGGGGAACTTTTGCTGGAACGTCATGCCATTTGGGTTAGAAAATGCAAGCGCTACATACCAAAGAGCAATGACCACTATATTCCACGGTATGATGCATAAAAATATGGAGGATTACGTGGATGACACCTTAGCTAAATCAAAGGAAAGGAGCACTCATATCACTGACCTGCGGAAGATATTGGATCGTACGGAGCAATTTCAACTCAGGCTCAATCCAAAGAAATGTGCCTTTGGGGTCCAACCAGGAAAGCTCCTATGATTTATTGTCTCAGTGAAAGGAATTGAGGTAGACCCAGCAAAAGTCAAATCTATACTAGAAATGACTCCTCCACGCAACATTAGTCAAATGAGGACGTTATAAGGGAGACTCCAGTCGATCAGGAGATTCATGTCACAACTTACGGATAAAGCACAACCCTTTACTAAATTACTACATAAGGGTATCACCTTCAAATGAGATGAACATTGTGAAGCCAACTTCAAAGAATTAAAAGAGTACCTAGCTGCTCCTATTCTTATGGCAACCATCCATGGAAAGCCATTACTCCTATATATTTCAGCTACAGCCACATCACTAGGAGTATTTCTCGCACAAGAGGATGAAACTAAGAAAGAAAGAGTGATCTACTACATCAGTAGAACACTAGTCTCTTATGAACTCAATTACAACATTATTGAGAAGGCATGCTTAGCGGTTGTCTTTGCATCACAAAAACTGAGACATTACATGCTAACACATACAGTGAGACTCATTGCAAAGATAGATCCTTTGAAGTACCTCCTGAGAAAAACAGCATTAACAGGACGTCTGGCAAAGTGGGTCCTCATTCTGAGCGAATTTGACATTGAATATGTGGACAGGAGGGCTATTAAAGGACAAGTCCTCGCAGATCAATTAGCTGATTCACCACTCCAAGATGTTGAACCTTTAAGAATTGAGTTCCCTGATGAAACAATTATGCATCTAACTGAGTATCCATGGAAGATGTACTTTGATGGTTCCTTCACGCAACAAGGCTCTGGAGCGGGGGTTCTATTCATAACTCCTCAAGGCTACAAGATACCAAAGTCCTACAAATTGATGTTTCCATGCGCAAATAACATTTTTGAATATGAGGCATTGGTAAACGGTCTTAAGCTTGCCATGGAATGGAAAATCGTAGAGTTACATGTGTACAGTGACTCCCAGCTCATTATCAATCAAGTCAATGGAGATTATCAGACGAAAGATGAGAAGTTGATGCCCTATAAGCAACTGGTTGATGACTTAAAGAAGTACTTTGTCTTCATCACATTCCAGCAGATACGCAGAATAGAGAACAAAGCTGCAGATGCTATTGCTACATTGGCATCCCTGCTACAACTGGAGGAAAATCAATTTCGCTATGACTTCTTGATGGAAGAATTATCCTATCCCGCCTTTGATACCCCTGAATCCCAAATAATTTGCACTTTGAATACCCTAGACCAATCTCGATATGCTAAAATCATTGCTTACCTAACTGACCAAACTATTCCCAATGATCTATCCATAAATGAAAAGTGAGCCTTGATTAGGACAGCATCGCGTTATGTCCTCATAACTAATAACTTATATAGACAAGGTCTTGATAGTACACTTCTTAGATGTTTAGAACACGAAGAGTCGGATCACGCGTTAAAAGAAGTCCACGAAAGTGTATGTGGATCACATTCAAATGGCTTTTCACTAGCAAAGAAACTGATCAGAGCAGGCTATTACTAACCTACAATGGAAAAAGATGCTATTCAATTTTTAAAAACTTGTCATAAATGCCAAACACATGGAAATCTCATCCATGCTCCTACCAGAGAACTTATACCTTTCATAACACATTAGCCATTTTAGCAATGGGCCTTTGACTTGGTTGGACAAATATATCCTAATTCTTCAAATGGACACAAGTTCATCATTACGGCCACTGAGTATTTCACGAAGTGGGTCGAGGTCGTGCCGCTAATCAAAGCAACTGGAAAACATGTGGCTATGTTCATATTGAACTACATTAACTGTAGATATGGGATACCCTCTTCAATTGTGATAGACAATGGGGGCCAATTTAAAAACCAAGACATTGATGACCTTTGCGAACAGTTTCACATCACTCAACATTGTTCCTCAATCTATTATCCTCAGGGTAATGGACAGGCTGAGGCATCTAATAAGAATATTCTCAAGATCCTACACAGAACTATGAGTAAATCTGGCAGACTGGCATTTACAACTAAATCCGGCACTATGGGCCTACAGAACAAGCATCAGAACACCAACTGGAGCCACACCATTTGCCCTAGTCTATGGCGCTGAAGCGGTACTACCTATTGAGGTTAAAATCTCATCTTTGCGGATATCTTTACAAGGTCTTGTTACTGATGAGCAATATTGCATCGATAGGGTGAATTTTTTAGAATTACTTGATGAGTGCAGGCAACAGGCGTTCAATCATCTAAAAGTGTACCAAGCACGAATGTCCAAGGGGTACAATAAAAAGGTCAAACCATGACAATTTCAAGTGGGGGATCTCGTCCTAAAGGAGAATCCTAAGAACCAGCCTAACAAAGAACAGAAGGGAAAGTTTGAACCTAACTGACTGGGACCTTATGTTATCACTGCTACTTTTGGGACTGGAGCCTATCAACTAGCTACACCTCAGGGAGACGTTCTTCCAGATCCGATCAATACTCTACATTTGAAGCGGTTCTACGTTTGATGTTTGGCTAGCAAAGCTTGTACAGTGAAATACTCAGAAAATACCAAAAGCATCAAAAAATTGATCCTAAAGAAATCCAAAAACAATGGAAAAAGTCCTGAAGAAAGGTATCCTTGGTGAAAACCTGGCAAGCAGGCGCATTGATACTACAAAAAAAAAAATAGCAAAAATAGCAAAAAAATTGAAAAGGGAGAAAAGTGCCTTGATGAAAACCTAGTAAAACGGGCATCTTGGTAGCAAAAAGAATGAGAAATTTTTGCAAAGTGGTGAAAACCTGGCAATCAGACGTCACTTGTATTCTGCGCTCTATCTATTAATACATTGCTAATACTAGGCCTTCATGATTACACATGTGCTAAGAGTTGACTTTGTTTCCTTACGAATATCCTATCATTGCTTGGGATTTGTCTAAATTTGTATCTTAGGATCAAGTCATTCTGCATTAGGGGCATCTTTGCTAGCATGTTACGTTGTGTCTGCTAGGTCGTCATAGGATGGTTTGTCTTGAGACACAATGCTTCTCGATGCTTGCACCAAACTATCCCTTTCACGAAACAAGGATGGCACAAACATTGCACTTCCATAAATGGTGTTCCTAAGACCTACATTGGATTATAAACAGAAAAAAATGCACAGACATGGGATCCATATTGCTTACATTCTAAACTTTTGATTGATGAATCTCTACTGCACTTGAAGAATGAATCAATAGTATTTCTCAATACTACTTTAAAATAGTTTGATCTTGGTTTGATTATAACTCTTTTATGTTTCAATGATGCTTTAACTAGGGGCATATAAGCAGTTATAAGTTTTCTTTGATTGGTTCTCAATTGATGGTTGTTATGTCTTTCGAGTTACTCCATGACGCTTGTGCAAAGACAAAGAATCGCAAGGACAGGGGGTGTAATGTTTTCTTGGTTTTCTATCTATGGTGATTATTCCAAATGATTCTATAAATTTCACCTAACTTGGATGTTTATGGTAAGAGCTTCCAACATGACTGGATAGCCGCATATATCTCGATCTTTGTTATGTGTAAACTACGGTGAGGTTGAAACAATTTCCTTCTCTGTTTTCTAAAAAATCATATTCTCACTAAGGTATGCGAAGCATAATGTACCCTAGGATATGAATTTTCTAGGTCACTGCGGGTCCAATATCTTACCTTACACAGATTTTGATATAGTAAAAGGAAGGTGACTATTTTGTTATCCTAGCTTCTATGCCTTGATGCCTAAGTCTATTTCCGACATTTCATCCAATAAACATAGTATTCATACTTTCATAATATTAGTGGGTATTAGTGATTGTTGTACTATCAGGTGGTATATGTTCCGACAAGAGCCCAATGATGATAAAAAAAGATATAATATCTGCAAATCAGTGACAAGTCCTAAGAGTCTGCATATAGCTACATTTAGATATTGCATGATGCATTTTGAAAGGAACAAAAGCATAAGGAATTTGAGCTCAAAATGATTTCAATTTTCTTCTAAATCCAAGTTAATTACATCAATTCAATATTACTAATATTCATATCGTTGAAAGAAAATAAACATACATTCTGCATTCATAAAATGAGACAAAAGAAAAATACAAAAATAAAGCATTTATGCATTATATTTATTTCTACATCCTAAGTGCATCCATACATTTTACTTGCATAAGAAAAACTCAAAAACATACATTTGCACATTCACATAGTATCATTTGAAACATATTTATATCAGTAATAAATTCAAAACTGTATAAATGATGTCATCATCTACAAATCTAACTCATCATAAGACCAAGATAAATCTAATCACATGTGCATCAACATCTATCAAAGAAAAGAGAACGCATGAAACATGTCAGAATCGGAAACAGCTGCATCAGATATATGTATCAAATCATGGTACAGATGAAAAATATGGCACAAGTCTACACAGAGTATCAACATATCAAAATGACAGGAAGAATCAGATATACATGTATAAAGTGTCATCGTACAAAAGAATGATCTCAGAAGGATCCAGATATACAATATAAATATGTGACAAGATCCAATATCAACTCTGACTCCCCCCCCCCTCTCCGTGATCTGGAGGAGGTGGCACAAATGGAACTGCTAGAGGTGGCATGGCCCCCTCTGACTGTTGTACCAACCGTGAAAAAGATACAGCTCTCTGTCCCTCTGGGATTGCGGCATGATACGAGGCATAATAATAGGTCGCTCTCTGCGCCTGATGCACTGCAGTCTGAGCCTGTGTATCTCTCTCTTCTCTGAGCCTCTCTAGTTGTCTATCTCTATCAGCAAGCAAGGCATCTGCTACAGTGATCCTAGCATCTATTGCAGTCAGTGTGGCCTCCAAAGCAGTAATCCTAGCCCTAAGCTGCTCTCGCTCCTGCTGACACTATGACAAGGGATCTTCGTCCCTGCCCGAACCCTTGCCAGAATCCTGTCCTGAAGGTCTATCCTATGACTTGTCCTGTGGCTGCTGTTGTTGTTGTCTCTGCTGCTCCCCTATAAGTAAAGACCCTGGATCCATCCTGGGAGCAACAAATCTGAAGCGGATACGCCGACCCTCTCCGCTCCCACTGGCCACCTCTCTCATACCACCCACAGCTCCACCACTCTTGTCATCTCCACCATCATCCCCATCATCTGGAGGAGGGCGCTTACCATCTCGTCTACCATCTTGCCCTCCGTCCCTACCCCCAGCACCCCTATCTCTCTGTGCTCCTCCTCTACCTCTAGTAGGGCGATCATCAGGATCATAATTCACAAGGTCCTCTATACGAGGAATGGCCTCCTCAAGAACGGTAAACCGTGGAAATGGATATTGGAGCATCTCTGTTGCGTATCCTTCTAAACAGCTTGCATCTGCAATATCAAGCCGAAGATCCCAATCAACTCCGACCATATCTCTAATCTCCTGTTGTGGGGTCTCATATCTCAGCTGGGCGCCCCACAATGGTGCCTCATCACGAACTCTGGCATATACTGTCACATCCTGGCTCTTGCCCTGTCGACAGCCAAACTGTCTCAATACCCGGGTATGCACAAAATGCTCTATGACGTATTTGGTACGTCCAATCAGGTACCTACTCTAGAAGAAAAATGGAACCTGTCTACCATCAGAGGTCCACTCCTCATAATCCAAATACGGACGCCATACTACATTTGTCATGTTGTCAAAAAGACGTCGCCAGTACTCTACCTTGCCCAGATGGGGATGCTGAATCAAACCTGCGTACATATATACATAAGGCTGCTCTGGTGCTCGCTGCCTGTCTATAATGGTCATGTCACTGGGATGTGCTCCTAGGCCCAGATCTACAAAATCAAGATCCCTGCAGTCATGCTCCGAGTATACTGATACACAATCTCATGGAGCTCCCGATACATATGGGTCAGAATACAGCTACCCCATGCAAATCTGCGTCTAGAGACAACCATCTGCTCAAGCATATCTACCCATCCTACAAGGAATCCATGTTGTCCTCTGTCTTGCATCAGGATGCCACCAATCAGTCCCGCCAAGTATACAGATAGACGATCATAGTGATCGCACATGTAATCCCATGAAATGTATCTCTGATCAATAGTGTCATCCTGGAAGAAACGACGAGCTGCACCAATGGCAACGACAGAAGTCGCCTCAAAACGCACCTCGCGGCCCATTATTGGAACTCGCAGTATACGCCACACGTCCTTAGGTGTGACTGTCATCTCCCCGGTCGGGAGATGGAAGGTGTTGTGCTCTGAATGCCATCTCTCGGCAAGAGCAGTCAACAACCCTTGATTTACCCCAATATCGAGTAAACCAATCAGTGATCGTAATCCTACCCGGACCACTACCTCCTACTCATCATCTGACAACAATCCGGCCAAGGCAAGCACACGCCTTGGATATGTACCTCGAAATGCTACTACCTCAAAATTGACCTATTTTACAAAGATGGCAATTAACAAAGATAAATCAGTGTTCTATCTATGACAAAAATGCAGAAACATAATCAACTAAGTGATTCAAGGTTCACAAAAAGAAGACGGTTCACAATTGACAAAAATTCTTAGTCTCAAAATGAGATGCGATCCTGAAAAAACAGGGTGCGATCTCTTTTCCCAGATGCGATCCTGGAAACACAGGATGCGATGGAGAATGTTGGATACGATCCAGGAAATCTCGGATGCGACCCCAAAAATGGGGTACGATCCTAAAAGGACAGGGTATGACATAAACCTAGTTTCACATTCTAAACTAAGCTAAAATGGGGCAAACCGGATACGATCCAGGAAATACTGGATGCGATGCAAAAATTTGGGACAACGGAATACGATTCGGGAAAAACTGGATGCGACACGGGTTTAACAGGGTGCGATCCGGAATCCCGGATGCGACCCAAAATTCAAAAGGTTATAACTACTACCAGAAAGCATGAAAATGAAAAATACCAAATTCACGAGGTAGTTTTACGAGTACTTATCAGAGGTGCGTAGTCGGTCGGGCAGGCGCTGATGTCGACGGCTGAGCTCAAAACGATGTTTCTGCACGGGGACCACCATCTTCTTTGCAGAGCTCTAGAATTTACTATGGGTAAAAGTGAAAATGAATAGTAAAATGGTGATTTTTGAGATATATATTGGTCTTTTGAGCTATTTAGGGGTTCTGAAACTCCTCCCAAGCAACTGAAACTCCAATTCTGTTCTCTTTTTTATCAATCGGGAACCAAATCAAAGGTCCCTAAGGCATTTTACGCAGTACAGTAAAATTTTTGCGACAACTCCTAAAAATGCAGAATTGCTCCATCTATTTTGAAAATCCGCCAAATTGCACATTTCATCAAAAATCTTGGTCCGACATCATTTTATCAGTCTCACTACTCACCTTTTCACATAATTAACTTAGTTCTTTTGTGTTTACTCTTAAACACGCCTTCCTTTCTTCTAAATCCATTCTTTCTTGACCTAACCGACCCCTGCAAGTGATACATCATTTTAACAGAGGGATTTTATTTTATTCTTCCCTTCGATTTCGTTCCTGAGGGGGCATGATCACACTATCATCAATCAAATTCTTGCTCGAAACAGCATTAAAAATGACTTCATTATCAAACAACTAGGGGCATGACAATTTCCTTGACTAAGTCGGAACTGTTGGATAGAAAGCTTTGGTTCTCATAAGTTGGATATCTTGTGTTTCCTTATTTTAAAAGATTCTTACTAAGCTCCTAGCGGCTTCATACTGACTTTTGGACGACAACCAAGTTTGAAATTAGTATTGTCAATCTTTGGACGACAACCAAGTTCAGAATTGGTATCTTTAAGATCTTTGTGTATTGACCTTTGTACGACAACCAAGTTCAAAGTCAATTCTATCAGTTTAGTTCAATCAAGTACGAGATTGTTCTCATCAGACATTTCGTTCAATCATGAGTGAAATTCTCAATCTTTATGAAGTCAACATTAAAAAATTTCTTTGAATCAATGCGTTGCTCGCACATCTATTCAAAGAGGGGCAAATGTAACCACCTGGATTTGGTCTGCTCTGACTATAGACCATATTTTCCCTAAGTGTGATCATACCCCCAATTATGTCCAGACAACTCTCCAATCGACTGGCATAATTCATTTGAATCAGATTTAATTTCCTAAGTGATTTAATCACTAAATTTTATTAATCACCTTAGCTAATCAAAACCAAACAATTTTAATTCAAATCAAACATGGCTAAGGTAATTAATTTAAAAAGAATTAAATAAATCCATATTATATCTAATCACTTGCAAAAAACCCTATCTTCTAGCTTAAATTAATCTAATTAATTGGCTATAGTCCTAATTAATTATTTAATGTAATAAAAAGCTTAAATAATTAATTTTCTATTTTTGAATGAATATATTAATTATAATTCATTTCATTAATATTCCCCTTAACCCTAGTCTAACCTATCTCAACCACCTTAACCCTGGGTTCAAACCCATCCCAACCTATTCCCCTCATGCTAAACCTAATCCGAATCTTAATCATATCCTAACCCACTTCCTAATGATGTCACATTCATAATTTTGTGATTAGGAATCCAACCCACTTGAGAAAGTCAACTTTCTCAAGCTTGACTCCCTCTAAGTCCACCTTATCAAGCTTGGACTTACACCCCTCACCATGCCTCTTAAATGCTTACATTTAATGCATATGCCCTCCACCATGCCTCATTAATGTCTCTTACACCTCATTAATGGTTTTTACACCTCCATTAATGACCCTTGTCCCCCCTCTCTCTCCTCATTTCTTCTATAAATAGAATGAGTTTTTGAGCTCAAATGGCCCTTAATTTTCGAATGCATTCTTATAATGCCCTTAATTTTTAGATTGAAAGTATTGTTATGTTGTTTAGATTAATTGAAAATCCATATTGCATTGTAGTTTTGATATTGTGCATTGTTATTATCATGCTTTTTAGAGCTAATATGCATGTTTAGTGAGCATTTAAATTACTTTTCATTCAAATCTTTCATTCTTAGGTTGTATATGTCATTGATTTGTGCATAATTTGAGGGCATGATTATGGCATTCTTCAAACTCCTAGATAGGAAGCAATAGATCGATTTTAGTATTTAGCTTCAAACCCTTGCTTTTTATGTTTTTCTACTAATATAATGATCTATTGAAGTGTCGTGTTGCAGATAACAGGTGCACTATTTCACACACACAATGCAGAGCATTTTCTGAACCAATCCTGAGAGACACCCAAACTGCCAACACATTGCATACACCAAAAACATATGCAGCAACGCTGGGGACTTAAAAAGCTAGGAGTGCAATGTCCACAACGCATACAATCTACGTCCCAAACCACAAGACTATATCATCAAAAGAAGAAAAATGTGAAGCATTCTTCAAAATAGCTTACAAAGCCCTTTCCTTCAATTTCACACGGCCCATAAACCTGCAATGCCCATTACTCCTTTACAACAACAATTGCTCACTCAAGAGAAACAAGAGAGATACTAGAACAGCCTGTAGCATCGCAACACCATTACCATGCTTCTAATCCTTATCTTAATATGATTCCATCATGGTATCATCTCTTCTGACAACCAACAAGTTATGTCGTGAACCTCAACACCAACTATTATCACTATCTCCATTCTTCAACATATCATCACAATTATCAACACCACATACATATGCAACACATCTGATCAACAACATAAATGGATAGCAATAACTCAAAGCAGTTCAACTAATCAACAATCATAGACATCAATACCTCTACAAAGCATTAATGACATGTCAAGACACCATTACCATCACAACATACTATGTGCAGACATCAATATCAAGAGGGTAGACATCCACAACAGAGAATAGCTTCAACCATCACCCATCTTCTACATTTTATGGGAGTTGAACAAGACATCGTCACTCTTTCAACAATTCTCATAATGTTGAGGGTAGACACCACAACACAACATCACATTCTTCCTTAAACAATCTATGTTGAGGATTTACATCAATGACAACACCACGACACATATTGCCAACAAGAAATTCCTTTGAACAATCATATGAATCCAAAAATACCATAACAAGCTACCTTATAATGATCACCATGGCCCTCTATAAATAGAAACTCCTACACCATAAGCTTATTTATGACATTTTGGTAGATTATATGATCCCTCTAAATGTTGTTATCAAGGAACATGTGTATATCATTGATATTCATTGAGATTGATATTTTTCTTTTGGTGCTTCCTTTTGAAGGCATAATTGAATGTTCATTTTGCTCTCAGTACAAATTATTCTTTCCACACAAGTCAAATCCAACCCTCAAGGTTTCATGTCATGTTATTACAATAGCTAACTAGTATATCAATCTCTTGAGTCATCCTTGGTGAAGTGTGGTGCACAGTGTCTCTATTGTAATTCTTAGTGTCTAAGGTATTATCATCACTATTGCCATGTTCAGTATAAACATGTTTCTACATAGAAAACTTCTCCCTTGATCAATTTTTACCCATCCTATCCACCCAAATTAGACACATAACAATACTCTAATTTGGTCATATTAGTCTCACTTTACTAGGTGGGCTACTCTTGCTTTACAATGTACTCTTATCATTCCTCGCCACGCATTCTTAATTCATCTTCCTCACCTAATTCTAGTCCTCCCCTTAATCTTCTTTAAAATAAAATAAATGGTTCAACACACATCTTCACATAATTCCCAAATCAAACCCAAGAACAACCCTCCTAGACCTCCTCTCCACCACTATCAACCTACTTCCCAACCTACACCTCAACTTGCTTATTAAAATCTCAACCTAAAGCAAAAACTCTTGAATACCCAACCTTTTTCCCAACATGCATGAGGGCTTCTACCATGTTTATGATGAAGTTACTAAAATGTCCTCACTAGGATCATTATCGATTAAGGATTGATTAAAGTCATCCTCAAAGAAAAATATGAAGAACTATTAATGGCTAGAGGCCTATTACTCTTCTCAACACATCCTACAAGATCATTGCCAAAGCTTTGGTGTGAAGAATAGTTATGTCACCCAAGGCATTGTTGCCCCTAAGTAGACTGGCTTCCTTGGGGAAATTTTTATTTTAGATAACTTGCACCTTGCTTGGGAAACTATAAAGTAAGCTCAAAAAACTATCCAAGATGCCTTGATTATCAAACATCACTTTGACAAAATATTATGTTTGTATGCATTAGTCTTTTACCCTTAATATGCTAAAATGGTTGGTATTCAAGCTCATCATTTACAATCACATTCTAGGATGTTGTTCGTGGATGCTAATGTCAAAGTTATCAATGGATCCCTCCTCTCAATTTCCTTAGCAAAAATCCATTCATCAAGGCTAACCCCCTTGCCCCTCGCATATATGTTTTAGTTGTGGATTCTCTTGGTTGTGCTTTTCAACATGTTTTATCCACTAAGTGCATTCATGTCATTTCACTTATAGGTAACTCCAAAACCCTTAACTCTTAGTTTGTTGATGATAGCAACTTGTTTATTCAAAACCCAACCTTTGAAGTGACACGCACACACACGTACGTGCACGTGCACACGCACATGCACACATATAAAGGATATTTTAGATCTCTTTTGTACCATTTGATGTTCTAAATTGGTCATGCACAAAATCAAATTCTTAATGACCCAACCTGGCCCTCATCACCCTTGGATTCTAAGAAAATGGCATGAAGTGAAACATGGGGCCATCACTAGATATCTTATCATTCCCTTTACAAAGGAGGGTCTCTAAAAGATATGTGGAGATAGTTCCTAAATAAAATTAAAAATAAATTTATGAACTAGACTAACCAATTCTTATTCATGGCTGGACGCATTCAAGTTGCAAATAAAATCATCATTGCTATCCATGTCTACATTTCATTATGTTGCTTATCTTCTAAATCGCACTACAATCAATAAATCCAATGATTAGTAGTTTTGAATTTGCTAAGTGGGACAGAAACAAAGGTCTATCATCCACATCTTGGCTCCATTATATCAATCCAAGAGATAAAGGTAGCTTGGGAATTATTGATCCCTTTATACAAGGCATTTGCCTCACTACCAAGTGGATAGTGAGAACCTTGAATGGGGACTATAACATGCTAAACCTAACTACGAAATAAAATAACAAGTAGCAAACAATTCATAGGAAATAGGACTTTTTATTTAACCAACATTACCATAATGAAACTACTCTCCTTTTCACATGAACATGTATGTATGCATGCAGTATGTATGTATGTATATACATGCATGCATACATACATGCAAACACACATGCATGTATACATACATACATGCATACATACATACATACATGCATACATACATACACCCATGCATCCATGCATGCATATGTACATGCATGCATGCATCCATCCATACATACATAAATACACGCATGCATGCATGCATCCATACATGCATACATACATATATACATATATACATGCATACATACATACATACATGCATATATAGGTTGTTCCATTAAATCTATAGAGGGAGATCTCAATGAACATTCTTATTAACAATGAATTATTAATACTTTAACTAGATCAAGGATAGAGGAACGACTTTCAAACCCACAATGACAAAAGGAGATCAAGGCTAACAAACCCTAACTCTATAACCTGGTGACAGGGATACTTAGCTATATGTTCATGTTTGGATGGTTATTCTGACCTTCCTCCATAGATCTGCACTCTCTCTTCGATGATACTCTCCCTCCCTTCACTAGGGTGATCTTCTACATTTGCTAACAAAAGAAGAAATTAACCATACTTACATTTATTCCAATCTAGCATAATCATCTAGATTATCATATCAATATATAACAATATTCTTCCTTGAATATTAATTCCCATTAACATCATTAATTCCTTTAAACCTTGTAATCAAATCAATTAACATCATTATTTTCATAATCCACATAATTAAATCTATTAACATCATTATTTCTATAATCCAAATAGTTAATTCAATACTTCATGCTTCCATGAAATGGTTATTACAATTATTTGAAAACTCTTCAAGGAAGGGATGTAACAGCGACAATCCTTGGAAGAAACTTGTTTGACAATGCATCTTGTGATCTAAATTTTGTCGCCTCGTCTATTTGGTGGAATAGGTTGGATCCACCAAGATGGCAAACCTCTTGGCGTTGTCCACCAACTTAAAGGTAAACACCTCTTTAAAATGGCAATTCAAATTTTCCATGACTTGTGGGATCCAAATAGCTTTAGTAAAAAAATTTGGCTACACATTAACACTCAATGCAACCTATCTCGTTTTGACAAACAACTAATTTTTATCACTTAGCAACTTGTTCCCCTAAACTCTATATCTTCTTGTACATTCACATGTTAACTTCTTCAAAGACTAGAGAAGGTCATATACCCATAACTTCAATTTTTTTCCTCTCAAAGTGATTTATAGGCAACTCCTCCTATCACTCACTATCTCTTCGACTCTAACATTCACTAGAACTGCTAGTATTGACATGGTGTGATGGTTAATTTGTGGTGTTGTGATTCTTTTCGTAAAGGTTCAAACCTCTTTGAAATGATATTCAAAGATGAGGTCCCATGTTTATGACCTCACTTGTTCATAACTTCATGTCAAAAACTTTTACCCCTGGTTCATAACTTCATGTCAAAAACTTTTACCCCTTGAAAAACATGCATGAGAACTCCAAATTCAATTGATCTAAATGGAACAAACTTAAACCTCTAAACTTGAAAATCCAAAACTAGCATGCAATCCCAACCTATGACTTAAAATTCCACGCTGAACTTCTCATTTTGCGGGTGACGTAGGGGATACTGGTACACTCTTTTCACTTTTTCAAAACATTTCTATGATGTGTTCCATTCGTATCTCGTTTGTTGTTGGTCATGGCCTTTTGTAGCATCATACACAATGTTTTCTTGATTCGGCTCAATTCTTATCTCTTTATGTGGCCTTTGTGGTTGAAACAACTTCGCCCAAGAAATGTACTTAACTTTTCAAACACCCGCATGAATTATGTTGGATAATCCAAAAAAGGTTTGTACACATACAATGCTACTTCTTTAATTAAAATGAGACTGAATTGTCTTGGGAACATTTATTTAAAATCATGAAATTTATAGAGTTTGTTGGTAATGATCCAATGTGATGAATTGGAAATTGTAGATTGGAAATTGTAGAATGGCCTTTATCATCTTTATTTTATTGTTTCAAACTATACATATTACTTCAATCGATTATATAAGTTTATTGAACTTATTTTTCTACAAACACAACACTTTTGAATAACAGGAAGCACAAAAACCAATATCTTCAAGCAAGTTTACTATCCTATTATAGAATGATATCCTACTAAGTTCAATATTTTCTATGTTTAAACTAGACATTATTCAACATTTCGTAAGATTCAACTATGATGGAAAAAGTCAAGAATCAAACAAATCAAAGGCTCAAAAGCATATACCTTTAAGAATATCTTCAAGCAAATTTGCTATTCTAATAAAGAATGATATCCTACTAAGTTCAATATTTATACTAGACATTATTCAACATTTTCTAAGATTCAGCTACAATGAAAAGCAGAAAGTCAAGAAACAAACAAATCAAATGCTCTTAAACATATACCTTTAAGGCTGGGGTCCCATGGAGAGGGGGGGGTGGGCTTCCTTAAAAATAGAGTTGTGGCTGTCTAGATGTTTTTAGGAATATTTAAAGGTGAGTGGTCCCATGAATTTTTAGTGTGTTTCAACTTATAGTTTTACCTCCTATATTTTAGGACTTTAATGCAATATTAAAATATAAAAAATTCCCTTCCAATTTTATTTTTTTGGCTAGATTCTTTTGGTTTTTGTGGGAATAAAATGTACCAAACTTTGAAATGTGGCAGAAATTTTCACCCACTCAAATTCAGAGGTCTAAAAAGGAGGGGCTCATATTTTGGAGGAAAAGATTCTAAAAAATCCTATAGCCCCCAAAAAAATCTCATAGGACCTCTCGTACCTAAAAAATAGAGCTGCAGCCCCCTTCATAAGACCCCTGCCTAAAAATAGAGAAAAGGTCTCCCTTCCCAACCATATAAAAGTTGTCAGTTAAATCTACAACAGCTAAGGTTTATTTTATTTAGCTTATTTTATCTATAAAAGTTGTCAGTTAAATCTGCAACAGCTAAGGTATATTTTAGCAGCCACATAACTAAACAGATAATGCATACTCTACAAAGTTTGATAAGATAGGCCATAGAAACTGGAGCGTACCATACCTAGGGCTTAAAATAGGCAAAAACTTAGAGACCAAAGTTCTCTCAAAATGAGCAGTCACCGGCAAAATGTTCAAATCATGCTAAAACGACTCAAAAAATATTTAAGTGCCACTACAAAAGGAGAAAAAGAAGCCTTGTAGGTCAGAATATATATAAGCAAAAACAAAGGAAATTATATAGATGTCCATTGCTGACCAAAAGCTATATAACAACAAACATCAAGAACATTATATAATATTGTGTATGAGAATAATATTGTGGTATGAGCATGAGATGTTGCTAGATTTGACTCTCAGATATTTTTCTCATCGTTTTGGATCAAAATCTATGATCTATTATCAGAAATTAGACAACAAAGGATACAAAACGAATGAACCTCCTACATTAGAAATGTTTACCTGTACAAACAGGGCAGTTAAGGGCAGTTAAGGATTGTAGCCTCTAAGTATTTGACACCAAGAAACACAACCTAAATTAGAAATTTAAATGATGGGTTTATGCTAAAATACTAATAAACGGGTAAGTATACGAGTGAAATGTCTTTGCAAACTAGAAAAAAAAAGGTCTTCTCACTTAGAGCTGAACACCAGGCAGGTTGTTCATGACATTTATAGACAAAGACAGTTACAGCTTATCTTGAAACTAATGATCTTAATTTTGATCTTATATTGCAAGACTACCCAAAATACTTGTCATTTGAATACACAAAGTTTAGTCACAAGCCAACCCAGAATACTGTTCCAAACAATTCATTTATCATTGCTGCGAATTGCTCAGTAGATCGCCATCTAATTTGCACCCTAAGCTGCTAGTTGTCAAAAGAAAATGTACACTGCAATATCTCCTGTTGCAGTATCTCACTTTTGGGTGTTAATAAATATTCTTTATTGTTGAATAAAAGCCTTCTCTACCGGATTCAAGCAGTAAAGTTCTGCAAGAGAGGATAACCTTAAAAGTTCTCAGGACTATCATCCAATTGAGCTTCGTCTTCTATATCCACTTCCAAAATCTCCTGTTGTCATCCATGATAACATGTGAATATGATTACATGAAACTACCTAAAACGCATAAACAATAATAGTCTTAATAGCGCCAACTACAAGAAGTTGGGGCAGCAGAGTATAAGTTAAAACCCCTTTAAACCATTGTGCCAACATATTCCAAAACATGAAAGAAAGAAAGAGATACCTTATCAAGCTTAAGGGAATTGTAAAGGTGAGATTGGCTTAGAATTAAGAAGGGCGCTCAAAGCTATTGAAAAAGATGGACGTTTAAGAAAAATTAAAAACATCCACAACCTGACTAAATATGCCAAAATAGCTACTTTAAAGTGTATAACTGGTAAGGCTTGTCTCAGAGAAATATCTGGTTGTTGCGCTTGTGTGGTCAGTTGCCACTTTATGATGATGATTGCCCGGAATAGTGTTGGTAAAACATCAAGCCCTGAAGTAAGGGGAATGTCTAGAGACTATCCTAGTAGTAAGAGACAGTGACAATTCACCAAAATTACAGGGTGGGAGCAAAAACTCTCCTGGGAAGTTGAATGAGAAAAAATCAGTAAGAACTTTCAACTTTCACAAATTGAATGATTTATTAAAAAATAATCTCGCTGGGAAACCTTTTAAATACTCAAGCTGTTAATATGTTTAGAAATCTTCTAGACCCAATTCCTCCAGAATTTGGCAAATGAAGCATCATTACTGATTCTATCTAAGGTAAGAGAATTTAGGATTGTGCCTGGGTGCGCCATTAACATCCTGATCTAGTAAAGGCGAGGTCCCCTGTTTTAAACCTCTTTAGATTAAGGTTAAAACCTCCTAGCCATGAAAATAGGGGCACTAAGAGGAGTCTAGGCATTTGGGTTTGCTTGTGCTTTCAGAATGATAAAATTCATGAAAGATGATGGTGTGTTATATATAATTTAACACAAGGTTTAACTCTGTAAAGTGCAATTGGACTACATTTCATTTCTGTATAATTTTGACTCAATGAGCCCCTGCTGATAACAGTTTCAGGGAAAGAAACCCTAATATATATATATGCCTATTTAATGTACTCACGTAAAGAAGCACCTACAGCTGCTATAATGCCACTTACAGGTATTCTCTTCTGCAAGTAAGTGCCAAGCCTCGCCAGCACTGTGGACCTTTTGTGCCAAAATCGACCCTTTAGACGGAGCTTCACAAATGGCCCATCTAACTCTGCAAGCTCTACAACACCTAAAAAAAACTTATGAACGATTAGAAATATTGTATAAATCCAAAACCCTCTGTATAAAATAAACCCTAAAATGAAAAAACAAGCACCTGTGATGCCCACTGCAGGATCAAAAAGCTGCATGAACTGGTACACCACAACATCTAATATATCATCAAACAAATGGTGCCCAAATCACTTTTCATTAGCCCACTGATAGAAATTTTTAAAAATTGAAAATATGTTATTTAGGAGATGAACCCACCTCGGACTTTGCCTCAACGAGTACTTGATTAACATTCTCCTCTGACAAATCCAGTGGTTGTAGCTGCCCTGCTGTAGCTGAAATTACATGGTGACGACCTCTAAGCTTTATTGGCTTCTGCTTTAGAGACAGCTTATAGCCATTGTATTTGCTGGCATTCAATGGAATCCATTTAAAACAGCTTACAGGCTGAACCAGCCTGTGCGCAAGCGGCATCATTTTTAACATTGAGACGGGAACACTGTGCATCCAGCAGGAGGATCCCATTTGTGGGCAAGAATTCACAAATAGGAAAATTAATATGGGCCACAAATGAAATTTTATTTTGGAGATAAGCTTCTCTGAATACTGTCGCAAGCATATTTTAAGACTAAATGCAATGAACAAAATCTTCTTATTCCATTCATTATTAAGGGTAATAATGATTAAGGGTAAATGTTTTCCATTAATATTTGGCCTATTTGTAAATTCAAAATATTGAGTTGATGAAGGAGGAATTAGTATCTATTGCCCCCACATTTATCGAAGGTTTTTTTAAATTTTTCTTGTCTTTTCAAGAGCATAGGTGTTAAATAGTTAAAAACTTCACTATTATAGAAGTTTTTGTTGGTGCTATTTGGTTTGTAAGTCTATGATAATAGTTTCTTCAAATGTTATTTCAAAAGTATTTTGTGAGGTATATCAATTTAAGCTCTAATCGATATAGTTTTGCTTATTTTAGAATTTCATAATGCTTATAAAAGGTTTACAAATTTTACTTCGTTAAATACAATGAAGAAAGTCTTTTAATTTCAGGTCATAATAGTTATTATATTTAAATTATTTTCCATTAATATTTGGTCTTTGTCTAAATTTAAATCTAAATTTGATGAACAAACTTTGCTAAGGTTTTGTGCTTAGTTTTGATGTATATGTTGCATGTTACCTATTATACTACTCTTTTCTTTGAAGAGGAATTAGTAGAGCACTCTACATTAATTGAATGAAAGGTTTTTTTTTTTCATGCTTTAGTTGAGCATGGCATTTAAAAACTGCAATATTGTAGTAGCTTTTATTAGTGCTATTTGGTTTGTAAGTGCAAGATAATGGTTTTCTTAAAGTGTTCTTAGAAGTTTCGAAAGTACTTTGTGAGGTATGTAAATTGAAGCTCTAGTTGATAGACTTCACAACATACACCAAACAATGTCAAATAATATAGACACTTGCACAAGTGACACACAACTCTTTCATTAATATAATTTTGGTTTTACAACCCATGGGATTGCCTTGATAGTCATTACAACAACAAAAAATAATAATCACAACACTACAATAATTGATGAAATTTCTAAAATGTTAAATTTTTCTACAAATCTTGAAGCTCCAATGCACCTCGTGAGTGATAATGCCCTCGAGAACCAAAGGGTTTTCATCCTTTGATACTAGCAACCAATGGATAATCATAGTCTCCTATAGGTAAATCGTCCACATAAGATGTTTGAACACAAATATCAAAAAAATAGAATGGTCTAATCCTTTGGCCTTACAAATGAGTTTTTTCCTCATTTATATGTTATCTAAATGACAAGACTAGATGGCCTAAAACTAAATTGGCATCAAGGACCAAATTTAAAATCTTCCACTATATCACAAGTCAACTTGAATGGGATTCTTACATGTTTCAGAATAGATCACCCTTATAGGATATCATATCAAAGGTTCAAGATTTCTCCAACCTTCTAATATGTCACAAGTCAAGCAATAACTCCAACCACTAACCCTTGGTGCATCATTGAGTTCTTCCACTCTCTTGCCCTTGCATGAATTGGGTTGAATCTTAGAACCCCGACGCTCGATAGCTTTCTACCATGAACCAAGTGACATGCCTAATCTTTGAAATCTAACATCTCTCTAGCATGCATTGGAAAAAAATATTAATCCTTGATCTTTGACAATTCTCAAGTGTAAATTAATCCACAAGCTTGATCTTTGAATTCCAATATCTTCCTACACTAGTACATTAGGCCTATATTTTAGACCAAACTTTTCGACGGCAGGCCAATTTGGCTTGTAAAACTCTTTTTTTTGGTTTATGCTCCCGAAAATGTCAAAATATCGACATATATTAAGTTTAAGA
>MU227349.1:0-10110 GCA_018584345.1 Thuja plicata
TCTTTTAATCATTTTACAATTTCACATACCCTTAAAATATCAAGAGACTTCGCGACTGAGGGTAACATACCTTTAGTCTCCTTATCGCTTGATCCCTTTCTTTCATCTAGCGATCACACGACAACCACTAGCTTTCTGTGACAGATGTCATCTATTACTTCATCCACTTTATACATTCTGGAAACTGAGTCATCACTTCTGCTCTGGCGACATCCCGACTGAAGGAAATCACTTAACATGAAACCGTTAGTCGCTGGGTCGGGACTGTTATCTCTTAACCGCCAAATAATCATGAGACCACGCGACTGAAGAAAAGCCTTAACTATTTGAATGTCTTGATCTAGCGATTATGTGACATGAAGTGAGGCGCAAGGTCAGGAGACATTTCTTCAACCTGTTGACTCTTCATGCGACCACCCGACCAAAGAAAGATCGCTAAGTCTCGAGACACTGATGGAATATTCAATTTCTTAACAAGACTACGTGACACAAGGGAAAAGCAAAGTCGGGAGATGTTTTGGCATATTTGATCTTGTTAAAGCGATCAAGCGACCTGACCTAACCTTTTATATAGCACATGCCTTTAGTGACTGAAAAAGGTAATGATAAAATAGAAAGACATGGCTAAGGGTTTAAAATGCATCGTTTAATACTAGGCTTGCTAGGGTTTTCAGGGTTTTGATAATTTTGGCCAGGTATAAGCATGAAAACCTGAAAATTTTTAGAGGGAAGGGCAAGGAACCAGACAAGGCAGAAAAAACACGAAATACAACCAACATAACCTAAACATGCAACCAGGATAACAAAATAATAAATTTTTTTTTTTTAAAAATGTTTAAAAATAATAATGTTAAAAACATGAAAGAAACACATGAGATAACACGACATACACATAAGTACAACCTAACAACCATTACAAAGATCAAGGGTTCCTTGATGTAGAATTACTTAAGTAAAATAATCTACGAGAACAACTATAAAAAACTGACATAAAGATACATCAGCTGAATCCAATAATATACATCTCATATAATAAGACCACATATACATTTAAATCAACATCCACTGCACATGTCGCAGGGTATGTAATATACATAATAATAATACAATATAATACATCCTTAAAAGGATGTCAACCAATATACACATGGTACAAATATACATATAACAAATGAAACTACACTAGTTTTCAGAAGATGAAGAAGATAGAAGAAGAAGAACTGCAACAAGGATCATCCAAGCATGAAGTTGTATGTCAGATCTCAATGGTAATAAGAATCACTACCACCTGACCACATGGAGCCAAAGGTCCACTCCCACCATGCTGAGGAGATAATAACAAGCTCACTCACACAAGTATACAACAAAAAGGCAATCATCAAAGGGTATACAACCATCATAACGAAATGCATAGGAAGATCCTAGAAGCACTTTAAACCATAACAAGGAACACTAAGCAACACAAGAGGTGCTGACACACGTAGGATAACCTAAGCTATATATAGGAAGGTGTCATCATGTATGTCTAATCCTTGAGTTTTGTCCTAGCAATCCCTCAAGTGACCATATATGGCGCCAATGACCTCTCCAATAGACAAAGTCACTAACTATGCCAGACACACACCCCTCAAGGTGGAAAGTATCAAATCATCCTCCATCTTGGCCTATAATAGTGCTCAAGCATGGGTGAGGCTTAAAATCTTATTAGATTATTCTAAAAATCCTAATAAATTATTATGTTATCACTTGTTACAATTACTTACAATAAACAATCCTAGCAGCCACTTGTGGGCTCTGACACTTATTGCAAGCCACCTCCTACTATACAACTAGGTAACCTACCCTAGGTTCACAAAAGATATCATAAAGGTATATTATAAACCTCATCACTGGTTCCCTCTCATATAGGGATACACCCTCAAAGGATCATAAAACAAATCAAAGAGAAGAACATAACTCTCAAATCTGGTTCTTACCCACACTAGAACTATTGGTTCTCAATTAACCAATATCACATAAAGTACTATTACATGATCACATAAGACTAGTTAAACAACCAGGTTGGATAAAAATATCAACTCAAAATCAATCTCAACAGAAACATGCACTGAAGTACACAAAACACTAAAGCTAAAGAAAATCCAAAACCTCTGGTTTTACATCCTGATAGCCAACTAATCCCAAAAGACAACTGACACATTGCAGTATCATAGAAGGGAAAGAAATACACAATCTTTTAATCAGTCACTCAGAAGACACATCATCACATAATGAGTACAATTCCAAAAAGGCAATCACATTCAGTGATAAACTCATTTATAGTAACACTATTCAAATTAGTTTATCTGATAAAATTACTATCAACAATATAATTCAATTTTCCAAAGAAAATGCACATCAAACCTATATAGGCCAAATTATAAAATCCACCCCATATAAATTAATCTATTTAATAATTACTAAAAACCAAATATAATTACAAGTAAAAGTTTTTTATTTTTTTTCTTGAAAAATAATAATTTCTAAAAATTGAATACCACTCGATGCAAATTCTATAAAAAAATTCTTTTTAATATATATATATAATTTCTAAAAATAGAATACCACTTCATGCAAATTCTAAAAAAAATCTTTTTTTTTAATTTTTTTTTTCTAAAAATAGAATACTATTGCATGCAAATTCCAACAAGAATTATTTTAATATAAATATATAAATCTTTCTTAAATAACATGCAAATAAATATATCTTATAAATACTTATTCTTTAAAAAATCTTATTTAATTAATTTTCATAATAAAAGAGAGAACATGCATTTATCCTAATTTTATATTTATATGCAATAATATTAAATTACTTAAATAATAAAGCATACAATTTGATGCAAACAAGAGAAATATTCTAAATTTAATAATAATTCTTTATTTCCTTAAGATGATTTTCTAAGCATGCAAATTGATAAAAAGAAGAAAGATGTCTATTTTAATATTAATTAATTAATTTATTTTTCAAAAAGAGTTTTCTTTCTTTTAAGCATGCAAATTGATAATAACAAGAGACATTCTAAATCTAATATTTTAATTTAGTTTCAAGAAAAGTTTCTTTCTCAAGCATGCAATTTTAACTCAATTATTTTGTTTTCATGCAAATCTGGACTTGATTTTGGCAAGAACATGGCAAAGGTGAATTTTCCACTTTCAAGGTAAGATATTCAAAATATGAGGATTTAAACATTTCTTGGCAATAACCATCAATTTTCTCTCAAAAGGACTTTTCCCCAAATTGAAACCCTAAAGACAATTTTGAACAAATTTATTTCCACATTAAAACCCTAATGCTCATTTTGTAACTAACACCCAAAAATGAAATCTTTATGCCCACAAGCACAGATATGACATGCAAACTTGAAGGAAAACACAAAATTGAAACAAGAACATATTTCCTAAATTTTAAATCAATAAATCACATAATAATCAAACAAGAAAGATCACACAAAGGATCCTAGTTTTTTAGATGCATGGAAGATGGGGATCCGAAAGGTAGAATTGACATGAACAAGATCTTACCTCAATAACTGATAAGAGGAACACAATGCACAAATCTAAGCAAAGAAAAATTCTAAATGTGCTCCAAAACGTTCTCAAGCTTTCACAAATACTCCATCACTTGATTTTCCTTTCTCCCTTGATTGAATAATCTCCAAAATGACTTTCAATCCAAGGATATAGAAAACCAAGCAATTAGGTTTTCAAAAATTGAAAACCCTAAAAGAAATATAAATTATCTAATTAATAAGTAAAAGGAAATCTTTATTTTCATTTTTCACTTAAAGCATGCATAACTCAACTTTATAATATAAAAGCAAAGTGTTAAATTAAAAATGCACGTGAGAATATTTCAATTAAATAAATTAATTAATCATGCAACTTAAATCAATATCTAATAAATCAATTTTGTACAACTAATTACAATTAATTGAATTTAATATTCATTAAATCTCAATTATTTAAATCAAGACTTAATAATTAAATCAATTACTTAAATATAGGCATTTAATTAATATTTAATTATTAAATAGGCATATATTTCATATATCAATGTTGTAACCTTATTAAAGGTGCAATAATTAACATTAATATTTTTCATAAATATTCATTAAATAAATCAAGCCAAAAGCATCATTAAATCACTTGAAACCCATCCAAACAAAAAAACAACTAAAACAGGGAATCAACTAACACATACACCCAATCACACATAAACAGGCTCACGAATCCACGTCACTTGACGAATTCAAACACTAGGGTAGTCAATCAGATTCTTGTCCATTTCTAAGACAAAATAAGGGTTTAGGATATGGATTTGGACTTGAATATTATCTCCCCTCTCTTACCATTGAGATACTGTGATAGGGCACGCTCACTCCTGCCAATGCTTGGAAGACGTAGTCTAGTACCTACAAACTTGTCATCCCAAAGACGAGAATATATCCATGAAATATAGTAAAAAATGGTTGAGACTAGTTTATCGTGTGGATCTCACCAAAGAAAGTAACTACGACTCTGTCCCGTACCATACCAAAAACAACAAATAGTAATGTAAATCATCACAATGATCCATGTGCATATAGATATAGGGTCAGTATTTTCAGAAAACCTTAATCAAAATGATTTCATAACATAAACATAACCAACATGAAGTAATCACAAATCATATGCAAATAGATTATATAATACAACTAACACTTGATCATTAGCATAATGAAAAGTAATGCATAAATACCCTTAAAAGCACCTGAAATAACCAACACAAACATAAGAAACCTAAAAGAGATCAGAAACTGACACAAACAAGTTGACTAAGGGGTAGGTATTACACTTCCACTCACAGGTTCTAACCACTTCCCAATTTTATTAGATATTGCAGAAAATTCCTTCCACCGTAAAGGCACATTCAAATTTGAACTGATGTGATTCAGGGTCCTTTTTTCTCCCTCTCCTTAGATATTGGTGGGATAACTCTCATTTTATGAAAGGTTCTTGCCTTCATAGGTTGCGTAAACATTTGCAACTTTTCAAGGTTAAAATCAAATAATGGAATGTTAATCATTTCAAAAATATTTTTCATGAAAAAAAAGTGGATACAATCTAAGCTAACTACCTTAAATGATTACATTATTTCCAATGGAATGGGTTCTTAGAATTTTGCCCACAAAAAGGACCTCAGAAGTGCACTAGAATTTATTTCAAAAGAGGAAGTTTACTGGAAACAGAAGTCATGTGAAACTTGGCTTGCTGAGGAAGATAGAAATACTACATTTTTCCATCCCTCTACTAAATTGAAATGATTAAGAAAAAAGATCATATGCATTGATTCTCCTTCGTGCTTAATTAAGGAGGAAAATGACATTGTTGCAGAAGGTGTCTCCTTCTTTAGTGACCTCCTATCTAAATAAAAAACACACTAGGTTGAATTTATATTTGATTATATCCCACCATGTGTATCTCATATGGAAAAATTGATTTTGTTGGCCCCTTTTTCATTACAAGAAATTAAAGAGCTATTTTTTAGCATGGCCCCAGACAAATCTCCTAGGCCTGATGGGTTTACAATTTTGTTAAATGTTGGGACTTCATAGGTCCTGATATCTTATTGGCCTTAGAGGAAGCAATAATTATAAAAACCATGCTAAAATAATTGAATAACACTTGGATTACTTTGATCCCTAAAAATGATGATCCTAGGACTTTTGCTAATTTTTGTCCTATTTCTCTATGCAACTCACTATACAAGACCTTTCCTAAAGAAATTTTAGTTCGTTTGGAAAATATTCTTCCTAAAATTATATCAGAAGAACAAGGTGGTTCTATTCCTAGTAGAGAAACCCTCAGAAGGTTCCATACTTTCTCATGAGATCTTGCATTCGGTTTTGGTAGAAAACAAACCAACAATGGTCTTAAAGTGAGATATGATGAAAGCATATGATCATGTTGATTGGGAATTTTTTGATAAATGTTCTTAAAATATTTGGTTTTCATGATATTTGGATAAAATGGATATATTCATGCATTTCATCACCTACATATTCTATGATTATTAATGATTCCCTGATGGGTTTCTTTTCCTCCTTTAGGGGTATTCGGCAGGGAGCTCCTTTATCTCCTTTTCTCTTCATACTAATGGCTAAAGGGCTTAGTAGGGAAGTTTTTCATGCTATGAATATTGTTTCTTGGAAGGGTATTAAACTTGAGGTTGGAAAAAATTCCTATGATCATAATTTATTTGCTAATGACACGCTTTTTTTTGGTTATTCTACAATGGTTGAGTCTCGTACCATAAAGGAGGTTATTTATAATTATTCTTTGGATTCTCAACAGATGGTTAATCCGTCTAAATATTATTTTTTCCTAAATGTTTTCACCTTGTTTCAAAATAGTTTACTCCACTTTTGGGGTGAATTTCCCTGTCGTTACTTAGGGATTCCCTTCTACACAAGTTTTGAGAAACACCAATTTTGAGATAAAGTTATCTCATTCATCTTCCAAAAGATCTTGTCTTGGAAACATAAGTGTTTGAAATTATCCAAGAACTTACTTATGATCAAGTCGGTTCTTAATGCTATTCTTATTTTTTTTATTCATGTTTTAAACATGCCTAAGCATTCCATACATGAAACTGAATCCATATTAATATACTTTCTTTGGGCAAAAAATGTGTCACAAAAAAAGAAATTCCCATTACTGGCATTGCACAAGGTGTGTACTCCTAAATATACCCAAGGGATGGTATTAGGGACCTCACTCTTTAGAAAAAATCCTTGAATGCTAAACTTTAATGAAAGTTATATCGTAACCCTAAGTCAATATGGGAAAAACTTATGAGGGTTGAATATTTAGACTCACAAGATCAAGAGAGAATATTTACTACTTCATCTCTCTCTAGAGGGTCTGCAATGTGGAATTTTTTGTGTTCTTGTAGGGTTTTTCTTCTTCCTTCATTATCTTGGCTGTCCATAATGGAGCTAAGACTCACTTTTGTGAAGATTCTTGGAGTTGACATAAGCCTCTCTAACAAATTCGAGATTGGTCCCCTCTAGATGTTAAATTAAAAATAACATGTGGCAATGAAGTTTGCCATTATTTCCAGATAAGAAATGGATATGTCTACTAGAAGGATTTCTCTCAATTTGATAATGCTACGAGACTGACTTAATATAACTTTGCATGGAATTGAGTTCCCATGTTATTTTGTTCTCTTCCTAGGAAGATGAACTTATATGGCTTGGTTCTCCTTCGGGAAAATACTCTATTAAATATGGCTATGAATCTAATTTCCTCACTCATACTTCTGATTCTTGGCCCTCAAGATTGCTATGGGGAGCTTATTACCTTCCAAAGGCTGGTTCTTTTTCTTGGTTGGCTATCTAGGATAGGGGTTTAACTAGTGAACGATTGGATAGAATGGATATTATAGCTTTGTTCCAATGCACCTTGTGTGGCTACTTTTCGGAATCATCAAATCATTTTTTCTTACATTGTCCTTTTGCAATGGATTGTTGGTATTGACTATTCAGGAAATTGGGTTGGATTTCAGTTAAAGGTCACAATCTATGTGATCATTTGAAGGGTTGGGCCCTTTTATATAAATATTCCTCCTTTGCCCCTCTTTGGGATATTTTGCCTTCTATTCTTATTTTGAATATTTGGCTTGAATGCAATGAAAGGAAATTTAGGAAAAAACATTCTTCTTTGGTTGACATTTTATATAAAATTGAAAAATCTATTTAGGAAGTAATGATCTCATATTATATAAAAAATGTTAACTCCTCTAAAGTCTTTTCTAAATGGGACTTTTTTTATTCAAGCTAATTGGTCACTACTTCAATCTCTCCCTTCTCATAGATGCCAACCTAATAAAATCTCCTTGATTTGTAGATCTAAGGCTAAATGGTCTCCTCCTATTGATTTTCACAAACTCAATTTTTATGGAGCTACTAGGGGTAACCCTGACAACTCTGAGGATGAGGGAATCATTAGAAATGTTGATGGAAAGTTTATCAAAGTTTCTTTCAAGAAGCTACCTCCTAATACAAATAATGTGGTTGAAATGGAAGCTCTTATTTTAGGCTTTTCTTATGCAATTTCTCTGAACATCTCTAATATGGTAATTGAGGGAGACTCTATGGCTGTTTATAATATTAATACCAACATGAGATTGGCTTACTAGAAATTACAATATAAACTTCACACAAATTTTGGAAAATTACACCTTTTTCGTAACTACTAGTTTAAACATTGGTATATGGAAGCAAATATGGCTGCTGATTTATTGGCTAACAAAGAAATTGATGATGCTCTTCCTCTGTAGGAAGTAGAGGAGCAATTTTTACTAAATTTGATCTAATATATGGATGGTAATTTTCTCTCTCATTTAGGGTGGGTGGGGTTACCCCTTTTGGGATATTTCAATTCACTTTGATGGGGGTGAGGTTGCAAATATTTTTTCATTTAGTGGCTTATATGATTTCTATATATGTGATTCACCAAGTTATGATATTATGCCCTCTTTGGAGTTGGCTATTTTAACAGGCTTACTAAGGGGATTTGATCTATTTGGGTAATTGGGTTCATGATAATATGGATGCTTTTGGTATTATGTTGATGCATTTTGGCTCAATATTTGGCACATTATTATTTCCCCTTATTCAATATGGTGGATGGGGATTGATTTGCTGGCTGTGACTGATTCATGATATTGGATAAGTGGATACTTGCTCACATCTATAGACGATTACATATACACATCCCATGATTTTGATTCTTCTCCTCATTATGTTGGATTGATAATAGTCTTTGAATATTATTGTTTCAATATGATGGGTTGAGGCTTTTGTTTGGATTAGCATATGATTCAAGGGAGTATTTTATTCCCACTGTTAGTTTTTCATTAATCTATATTTATGCTTATTCATTGTTCAACTCTTGTGAGGCAGTTGTGGTTCTATTTTGAAAGGCTCAATGGGTTTATTTATTTGGTTAGATCAGTTATAGTCAAACTTAAAATGTTTCTTTGGCATACATGATTAATTAGAATTTGATAAAGTGAGAGCATTAATGATATCTTATTTCCACACTCTTTATCACAAAGCTTTGCAATTTTCATTTGATATATTGGTTCATTTTCTAAGGTCTTTTCAACTAGGTGGACATTTAATTCATCTCATCTTTTGGTACCTTACCTGGCATTCCTCCTGGATTCACTTTTCTTTCCAATTCAATGGCCTCTATATTGAGTATAGGCATGGCATTTTGTCCTAAATTGGGAATTTGGGTGTTAATAACTTTTTCATTTCTTAGTTGCATTTGCGTTTCTCACTTCTCCTTAGTTTTTTTAATATGTTTTTTCCACGGGTTTTCTCCATCTATACGGGTATGTGTATGTGTTAATTTTGGCCTTGTTAATCAACCACACACTTCAACATAGTCCTTCTTCACCAGGTACATACAAGACTGAATATGAGATTATTCATCTTATCTGCCTATGTGATTCGACCTGTTGCCTTCTATCTAGACGGGGTTTTTGAAATTGCTCTTAGAATGAGAGTCTCACAACCATGGACCAATCTAAGAATGAAGGATTTATCATGATGAATGTAATACAATGCAAGATTATGCTAAGAAATGAAAGATGTGAGATAATCTAAACATTATTGCTAAATACCATTATTCTAGAAATTGAAATTTTTCTATTTGTGAAATGAAATTAATCTATATGAGATTAGCAAGAAAATGAGACAATAATTCAGTATTCTAACAATGCAAAAGTAAGTGATTAATTAGGGGGTTTTGAATGAAGAATGAGAGTTCTTTTATAGACTCTGAGATGAACAGAATAGAAACTTTCCTCTTTGGAATAAAAAAGATAGAAAAGCCAGTTTAAAATAGAAAGTTTTATTGAAAAGAATTCAATAAATTGTTTTCTCTCAGCTTTAACTGTTTTCTTTCTTTGATTTAATATTGTTTTATTTCTCTTTAAAGCACAATTAATTCAAAGTTTCCATTTCTGAATAGAAATAAGATTTTTGAGAGAATATCCAATTAATTAAATAAATA
>MU227349.1:28303-43301 GCA_018584345.1 Thuja plicata
TGCTCCATATCCTAAGATGACTTATCATGTTATATCTGATGAGTGTCCTAAGTTTGATGATCATTTTCCAAATGATGAGGCCTCTCATATTTTGCATGGAGATCAAGATATGTTTTCTTTTGAGATGAAAATGATGGATGTGAAGGAAATTAATGATGCTTTCCCAAGCAATATGATAGAGATTGAGTGTTCCCCCTTTCAGTTAAATGGTGAGTTTGTCAATTGTGGTTTACAAATCAAAGAGGATAAATGTCACAAATATCAAAGTATATTTTTATATGATGAATGTGACATATATATGCCACAAATTTTTCATGATGACAATTTGCCTAATGTTTATAGAAGCTCATATGAAGAATATGCAGATTTGATATCATATGATGAGCTAATACAGAGTGGCAATATTGTTGATCAGCCACATGATAGAAAGAGTTTTAGTTTACCTCCAATATATGGAGATGAAAATTAGATGTATGACAGAGGTAAGAGTTGATATCAGTTTGTGGGGCTTTGGGCCTCTTGTAGATAATATACATATTGTACAGTCACTTTCCCTTTCATTTGTGTGTTTGCTTTCAGTTAGAGGTTTCCCCATTTTTGAGAAGAGAGAAAAGTTTTGAAATCAGAAGAGAAAGGTTTCAGTCTGATTTTTGTAGTTTTGGGGTGGTCTGCTACTCCAGAGATCTGTGGTTCTCGGTATAAACTTGCATTTAACCATCCTTAGTCAGAGCCACTGTTGGTACTCCTAAATTTGGAACAAATTTGGAGTGACCATGTATTTATTTTCAGACAAGCAAAAGTGAATACCCTTGAAAAATTGTGTAAGGCTCAGTTCGAGTGATTGAAAAGGATGCCCAGATGATTTTTATGAGATACAAATTGGGGAGAGGCTTTAATGCCTTCCATTTGACGTATGCAGTGGGTCCCAGCTTCTGAATTTCAGTTCTGACATGTTTATGGACTAGTCATTTTGAGGGGGTCACCTAATTCTGCATGTTGCTAAGTGTCAAATTGCTGTCCGGAGCCTACTTTGCTTCTGAATATCTTGCACCCTGTTGAATTTCATAAGCCATCACTTTGGGAATGTGTTCTATGTATATCAAAGAGCCTATGTTTTAGACCTCAAGTCATTCCGAATCCGTTTGATAAGTTTTCATACTTCCCAAAGTTGGTTGCTCAGAACTGTTTGCATTTTTGTTCTGCCTAGAAATCTGAATAGCCCATTTTGACACGTTATAACTTTTGACCAGTTGCTTCAATTGAGAAAATTCCTTTTGTATTGTTTTCCAGTGGTCACACACTCCATATTTTTCAGTCTACAGATCTTTATGAAATCAGATGACAAGTTTTCAAGAACCATCTCGTTGGTGATTAATTCTGATTTCCTGAGTTTTCAAGTTCAGAATTGCTAAGTGACTTACTTTGAGCTTTTGAAAATGTGCACCTCGGTGAACATTTTGGATAATTGAGTTGTCCCTCATATTTTAAACATAGGAGTGTACCTACCTGAAGATTTATAGACTCCTACCAATCAATTTATCCACTTTTCCAGAGCCTTTCCGTTTCCAGTTTAATGAAGTTTCTCTGAAATTACAGAATTCAGAATTAAATGGCATACTTGGTGGTTTCCTTATTTGCATCCCATTCGAGGTTAGACATAATTGAATATGGATTTGCATTTTAGGCCTAGGAATGAACTCCTCTAAAGATTCCCAAACTTTGATCAATCTGGTAGATCATTTTCTTTGTCGATTCCGAACCCAATTTCTGCATATTTATTGTGTTTTAGTTCAGAAAAGTGTTAAGGTACCATCTTTGCGGATTGGTATCATTTCAGTGGTTTGTTTTCAGAACAAGACAAGTGAGGGGCCATGTTCTACATATGACATTCAATCAGGTTCCAGAGGTTGAGTTTCTGAAAGATCTTTTTGATGACCCTATGAGTTCAGTTTCAAAGGCAGTTTGTTCAGTTTGCAGTGCGGAAAAGAGTTAAGTTTGCAAAATGGTCATTTTTAGGAAGTGATATCTTCCTATCTGAACGATGTTTCTAGGAACCAATCATGGCATCATGCTCATTGCATATCAATGTATTATCTGACTTCATGGAGAAGTTTTGGAATGTGATTTACTCTTTTTGCAAAGGGTCAATTTGAAGGGGATTTATGTTGTTCCAGCATTTGCACCTATACTAGTTTTCTGAAAAGTGGTAAGTTTCATCAGTTGCATATTGTGCCAGAGAATGAATCTGAAGGAGCCCTTTCATATCCATAGTCATTATATATGAATGAGTCATTTAGCCGAATGCTAGAGTCAGATTACTTGTTTTAGTAAATTTTTGAGACCAGTTCTGAAGGCCAGTTGCCGTAGTTGTGATCAAACTGCATAAATGTTGAAATGATTATAAATATCACCGGTTTGTACTTAATGTTTGAAATTTAAAATATGGAATTATAGGTAAGAGGCAATAGTGTAGGGGGATGTCAAATGATGCAAGGGGACGATCATTCTAGTCCATCCGGATATCTTCCATTCAACATTCTGTCACAAGGTCTACATGTCAGAGTTATAGTTTAATGCCAGTTACATTTTCATTCAGAGTTGTTTGCAACTACAATGTCAAAGGATCTTCCTAGGTTTCTTTTATTTTCCAAATAGATGAGCCCATATTAAACAAAATGGAAACATTGACAGGTATATGAATCGGTTGAAAATCAAGCAAATGTCCATGCAATATGAGGACAGACATTTGAAATATCAAAATGCTACATTTGAATTTGAAAATGAAGAGGCCCATGTTTCACATAAAGGTAAATAGTTTAAGACATTTCAAATGTACTTGCTGCGTAATTCTACAAAGGAGAATATATTGAAGCATTTAATGGAAAGTTTGTGCTCAAAATAAATGCCAAGATGTCTACACAAGGCCTGTGCATTATGGGCAAAAACCACCAATTTGAAGTTTACTTGAAACATAGTGAACTATCTAGGTAATACCTACCTAAGTATGTGGAGCTCAAAAATTAAGAAGGATATTATCCAATCCTTAGCAATTAGCCTTTCTCTTGTCATAAAGGAGTTTTCATTCAAGTACAACCAGTATACTGTCATTTTAAGGTTGTGGTACAAGAAAATGTGCTAACACCTTCTTTTTTATGTTTATCAATATGCAGTCATATATTACCAAAATACAGTAAATATGCAGAGTATACCGATATATCCAGAATGAATTATGTTAGATACAAAGCTGCAAAGAAATGAATCATACACACATACCACATGGATTTTAATGTGGAAACCCTATTAGGGGAAAAACCACTGGGACCGGTACCCCAAATTTCTACTCTTCTAAAGTGAGCCTTGTTAAGAGCCAACCCTGTTAAAGGTTACAAATACATTGTTAGGCGTGACCTTGTTAGGGGATTTTGTACATAGAGGTTGTCACTTAGTATCGGGCATCTAATGCTGCCTTCCTTGAATCAACCTCTTTCTTAGACTGTCAGTAAGCATCAGGCATATCCAATGCTACTTTCATGAATCAACATTTTTGGCACTCCTTGAGATGTACCTCAAAATATAGAATACTGTTAATTCCTTCTCGGTTAAGAGACTTGATGCTTCAATGGTTAAACTAAAACATTATCACCTATTCATATTGTAACTTAAATTGCAGATTGTTAGATCTATTTAAGTACATTACCTCTCTGACCAATGTATCAATTCAATCCTTGTGCTCCACACTTTCTACTCTGTAGTGTTGTGCTCATTGTTCATCGGTTGTCTACAAAATTCCTTAGCTTTCCTTCAACTTGTTTGATCAGCACTGCATGAAGTTGTTCTTCATTAGTTGCTCTTCAGCATCCTCTCTTTATTCACTCCCCTTAATCCCTTTTTTAAAAATTAATTAAGCTTGTCTCTTATATAGACATAGTATTAATTATTTCTTGGTTCTTGATTCTTGGCGTGATAAACAATCCAGCCAATTTGATTTAAAGCATAACTCCTAATTTGTCTTGCAAATATCTTCTTTCCAACTGTACAAATCAGCTTTAAATCAATTACTTATCTCTGGCTTTATATGGATGAATAAAACAATGATAAGTATCCTTTAACTCTATCTTTAGAATCTTTCCAATTAGGCATTTTTTCATTTTCTGAACTCTCTATTCTGTCGGTCAATACTTCAGTTAGTCATCAGTGATAACTATTTGTTCTGTCAGTGTGACTTCAGTTGTCATCGAGATCTTCATGTTGGATATTTTATTCTATGCAAATAATTGACTATATGTTTTTCCATTGATAACAACATATAATATACAACAGTTTTCTATATGTAATTATTAGTATAGATGTTTAGGAGCCATGTGTGTTCATTTCCATGAAGTATACATGTTATAGATGCTCTGTGCATTGACATAGAGTTAGATATGAAGTTTCAGTTAAGTTGTGTTAATCAGTTATGACAATTACAGAGATTGAAGACTATATGTGAAGAGCCGACGTAATTACATTAATTCTTGAGTTGCGCCTATCTTTGAGATATATGTGTTTGTATTCATGTTTATTTATGAGATAAAGATAATTATCTAAAGGCACCAACCATGTTCTATCAGAATAGTGAAGTTAGAGTTAATTTGGTGAAGCCGACTTTGTGAAGTGTCACGATTATTCAGTTTGGGTTGCGTAATTCTAAACAGGTTGCGTGGATGATGTGGCTGACTAAAGAAGTTATGAAGAGTCTCCTAGAGCTGATGAAGATCACATCTTTTGGAGAAGATACTTATAGTAGTTCATTTGATGAACGCCAAGTGTGAATGAGAAGAAAAGAGACAGAAAAGGTACATATCAAAATATCAATTACGTTTCATTCATCAAGGATCTATGTGAAGTAACAATAGAAGATTACATTATATTGGAACTGATCAAGACAATAGGTCTACTCTATAGTTCATCATCAGATATAGTGCATATCTACTCTACAGAAGGTTGTAGCCTTCACCATTAAACCAGTGAGCTTTTGGATAGTAAGTCCTCACCCTTAACAGGGTTATTTGTAAAAGACTCCTAACAGGGTCATTCCCTTAACCAAGTCACTATACTTATTGGATTGTAAAGAATAGCTCCTAACAGGGTTGTAAGATCTTCTAACAAGGATTATTATAAACAAGTATAGTTCATTGTGGGTGCTAATTCCCACTGAGGTTTTTACCATTTGGTTTCCCCGTAACCAAATTGTGGTGTTATCTATTGTGTTATCCGAATGTGCATTTAATTTATGGTATCCTGGAATTAATAAGAGAAGAGAATTAAATTAAATGATAACTGATTCACACCCCCTCTCTTAGTTATCCTTTGGGACAATCCTAACAATTGGTATTAGATCCAAGTGCCTTTAAGAGAAAGCCTAACAACTTAAGGTAGATCAAATGGCATACTTTAGAAAAGAGAGTCCTAAGTTTGATGGAGAGAATTATCTGGATTGGAAGAACAAAATGAAAACACATCTATAGTGTGTTGGTTTTGAGATCTTTGAGATAACCACACAAGAAGTTGTTATTCCCTCTCTAAAAGACCCTGCAAAAGATGATGCTACTAGTAAACAAAAGGATACATTCACAACTAATACAATTTCCAAAGAAGCCCTTATAAGTGCACTATCTGATAGTGAATTCTATGAGATTAAGAAAGTAGACAAGGCATACACAATATGGAAGTATTTAGAAGATATGTTTGAAGGAGATATCCAAGCAAAGATTGCGTACAAGAAGAGATGGAAAAAGAAATACAATAGTCTTGAGATGTTACCTGAAGAGAACATCAGAGCCTACAATTAGAGGATAAATGAAGCAGTTTCTGGAATCAGAAACAATGGTGGAGAAATTTTAGAAGAAGACATAATGGACAAGCTGATGACTATATTGACAACATACTATGAGAGAAAGATCAATATTCTAGATGAAACCATGCAATTTTCAAAAGACTTCAAGAGAGAGACTTTAATCAGTAAAATCTCCGCATTTGAGATATCCAGATTAAAGACTGAACCCAAAAGTTAAACAAACTTCAAAGCATCAATACATGGTAAGACAACTTTACACATTTCTAATGAGAAAGAAGATCTTGATGAAGAACTAGAAGAAATTATTGCCATGATTGCTAAAAGAGAAAAGAAAGGAAAAGGAAAGTATGAAGGACAACTTCCATTCAAATATTTTTCATGCAACAAGATTGGTCACTTTGCATCCAAGTGTCCCACAAGAGTCAAGAAGTTCAGATTTGATTACAAACCTAAATACAGAAAGGAATGCTACCATGTTGAAGAACGTGTAATAGATGAAGATTCAGGAGAGGATGAAATTGGATTCATTTCCCTTAAAGACATGGAAAAATTGCTTGAGGAAATGGACATTGAAGATGAAAAGGAAGCACATGAGTTAGCCCTAATTTCCAAACCAGACATCAGGATTGATTGGATCATTGGAAGCAGATGCTCTCTCCACATGACATGTGATAAAGATAGATTTGTTCACCTGGATAAGTACAAAGGTGGTATGGTTGGATTTTGAGATAACACTCCTAAACCTATCATAGGTAGAGGATCTATCACCCTGGATGGAAAGAACAAGACAGATGATGTTTTGTATGTTGATGGATTACATCACAACTAAGTGTTGGATAGCTACTTGACAAAGGTTATCATTTGGAGTTCAAAGACAACAAATGCATTATTAACAACAAAGAAGGAGACATGATTACATCAGGATCAAAAACAAAAGGTAATGTTTTTCAGTTTAATTCAGATGTAAGTTGTTTTGTTGCAAAAGTGGATGATAGTTGGTTATGGCACAAGAGACTCTATCATATCAATTTTGACAATATAGTAAAGATAAGCAATGTCAAGGTAGTTAGAGACCTTCCAAGTATTGCAAGACAAGTTGACACAATGTGCAGGGAATGTGTTATGGGAAAGCATGTAAGGAGTTCCTTCAGAAGCACGTAGAACTCAACTAAAAACAAATTAGACCTAGTGCATACATATTTATGTGGTCCTACTCAAACAAGATCATACTATGGAGAAAGGTATTTAATTTTGTTTGTTGATGATTTTTCAAGGATGATGTGGGTTGCATTCTTAAAGGAAAAGTTTGAAGCCTTTGAGAAATTCAAAATATTCAAAGCTAAGGTTGAGAATGAATCTGGAATAAAGCTAAAATGTCTAAGATCAGATAGAGGAGGAGAATTCACCTCTGACCAGTTGTATGAGTACTGTAAAGAACATGGGATCAAAAGAAAGTTGAGTGCTCCTAGAACCCCTCAACAAAATGAGATTGTAGAAAGAAGGAATAGGATCATACTTGATACAGTGTGCACTATGATGATTGAAGGAAAAGATGTGCACACCTATTGGAGAGATGCAGTCAATATAGCAGTCTGTACTATCAACAAAACCAAATTAAGGCCAGGCACATATAAGACACCTTATGGACTTTAGTTTTGTAATGTACCTACAATAAAATACTTCAGAATCTTTGGCAGCTAGTGCTACATCAAGAGAGATGATGGTGTTGGTAAGTTTGATGCTAAAAGCGATGAAGGTATTTTCCTTGGTTACTCTACTAAAAGCAAAGCATATAGATGTTTTAATTTGAGACTAAAGAAAATAATTGAAAGTACTCATGTAAATATTGATGAGAAGTTCATGGTTCAAGAGATGTACTATAAATATGCACCTATGATTGAGGATGAAACCAGGCCTCGTAGAAAAGACACTATTATTGAAGAAATTTTTTATTGTATTGATGTATCATGTAATGAACCTGAATCAAGAAAAGAATTATCATAGATTATAGATGAGGATGTCACACCAAAAGTTCCAAAATTCACATCTAGATACCATTCAAAAGATGATATCATTGGAGATTAGAGCAGTAGTTTTTTGACTAGATCTAAAGCAAAAAGTTTAACAATGGATGAAGAGGTATGTTTATTTTCATAGATTGAACCTTTAAGTGTTGAAAATGCTTGCAAGGATTCTGATTGGCAGAAAGCAATGGAAGAAGAATTAGATCAAATAATAAAAAATGACACATGGGAATTGGTTCCTAGACCTAGTGACAAAATGTGATTGGAACAAAGTGGGTATTCATGAATAAGATGAATGAAGATGGTACAGTGGTCAGAAACAAATAAAAACTAATGTGTAAAGGATATGCATAGAGGGAAGGAATAGACTACAATGAAACATTTGCCCCTATGAACAGACTAGAAGCCATTAAGTTGTTTTTGGCCTATGCAACATTCAAAGACTTTAAAGTATACTGAATGGATGTCAAATCAGCCTTTCTGAATGGTGACTTGAAGGAAGAAGTCTCCATAGAGCATCCTAAATGATTTTATCTATTAGATAAACCAGACATGGTATGCAGATTGAAGAAAGTACTTTATGGACTTAAGCAGGCCCCAAGAGCTTGGTATGAGAGACTAGATGGTTATCTTACCAAGATTGGATTCAAGAAAGGAGCAGCAAATTGCAAATTATTCATAAGAGAGACACCTAATGGATTATTATTTGTTGCCTTATTTGTAGATGACATTATCTTTGGAGGTAATGACAAGTTTAGTACAGAATTTGCAAAACAAATGCAGAATGAATTTGAAATGAGCATGATTGGTCCTGTAAAATATTTTTTGGGATTGAATGTAAAGCAGACATATAAAGGAATATTCATAAATCAGTCCAAATATGTGAAGGAAATATTGAATACTTTCAAGATGGAAGACTGTAAGCTAGTATGCACTCCTATGATAACAGGAAGCAAGCTTTCTAAAGAGGATGATTCCATAGCAGTTGACAAAACATTGTACAAGTCTATGATTTGAAAACTTATATATCTTACTCAATCTAGATCAAACATATCTAATGTAGTTGGCATTGTTGGTAGATTTGCAGCTGAACCCAATAAGAATCACCTAATGGCAATAAAGAGAATATTTAGATATCTAAAGGGAACTATAGACTATGGTTTATGGTATCCTAAATCAGAGAATGTACAAATTCATGTATATATAGATGCAGATTGGGCAGGTTGTATTGATGACATGAAGAGTACTTCAGGATGAGCAGTATTTCTTGGAGATAGGTTGGTTTCTTGGACAAGCAAAAAATAGAATTGTATCTCTCAGTCAACAGCAAAAGCTGAATATGTTACAACAACATTGAATTGTTCAACAATGGTTTGGATCAAGCAGATGGTTAAAGATTTTGGTATTTAGGTTGATTATCCTATTATTATTCACTGTGATAACACTAGCACTATCAACATGTCCAAGAACCCTATGATGCACACAAAGACAAAACACATAGAGATCAAATACCATTTTCTTAGAGAAAAAGTTGCAGACAAAGAAGTAAAATTGGACTATGTGAGCACTAAAGAACAGTTGGCAGATATTTTCACAAAGCCTTTATCAAAAGATACTTTTGAGTATCTCAGGGAGAAGTTGGGAGTAATTCCCTTTCCTGAGTCTGATTAGTTAAAGTAGCAAGTACATCGGTCCATGGTGACTGATGAATGGTTGAATACTCTATTTCTAGAGTATTACCTGTGCCTAAACGTTTATGGCACCCTTTTCCATTAATGTCAAAGGGGGAGTATGTAGTTAGGGGGAGCATATACTCTGGGGGAGTATACAGAACAACATTGTAGATGAACCTTTGATGAAGATATTGAGAAGATTGTACAAAGAAGGAAGACACTTTGAGTTGATGATATCATATGTTGCCATCAATGTCAAAGGGGGAGATTGTTGGAGATTTTCTTCTGTACAAATAATTGACTGTATGTTTTGCCATTGATAACAAAATATAATATAAAATAGTGTTCTATATGCAATTATCAGTATAGATGTTCAGGAGCCATGCATATTCATTTCCATGAAGTATACATATTCTAGATGCTATGTGCATTCACACAGATTCAGATAGGAAGTTTCAGTTAAGTTGTGTTAATCAGTTATGATAGTTACAGAGATTGAAGACTATCTGTGAAGAGCCAATGTAATTACATTAATTCTTGAGTTGCGCCTATTTTTGAGATATGTGTGTTTGTATTCATGTTTAGTTATGAGCTAAAGATAATTATCTAAAGGTGCCAAACATGTTCTATCAGAATAGTGAAGTTAGAGTTAATTTGGTGAAGCCAACTTTGTGAAGTGTCGCGATTATTCAGTTTGGGTTGCTTAATTCTAAACAGGTTGTGTGGATGATGTGGCCAACTAAATAAGTTATGAAGAGACTCCTAGAGCCGAAAAAGATCAAATCTTTTGGAGAAGATACTTATAGTAGTTCATTTGATAAATGCCAAGTGTGAATGAGAAGAAAAGAGATAGAAAAGGTACAAAGTCGAATATCAGTTATGTTTCATTCATCAAGGATCCATGTAAAGTAACAATGGAAGATTACATTACATTGGAACTAATAAAGATAGCAGGTCTACTCTATAGTTCATTATCAGATATAGTGCATATCTATTCTACAGAAGGTTGTAGCCTTCACCATTAAAGCATTGAGCTTTTGGACAGTGAGTCCTCACCCTTAACAGGGTTATTTTTAAAAGACTCCTAACATGGTCAAACCCTTAACCAGGTCACTATACTTATTGCATTGTAAAGAACAAATCCTAATAGGGTTGTAGGATCTTCTAGTAGGGATTATTATAAACAAGTATAGCTCATTGTGGGTGCTAATTCGCATCGGGGTTTTTACCACTTGGTTTCTCCGTAACCAAATTTTGGTGTTGTCTATTGTGTTATCTGAATGTGCATTTACTTTATGGTACTTTGGAATTAATAAGAGAAAAAAATTAAATTAACTGATAACTGATTCACCCCCCCTCTCAGTTATCCTTTAGGACTATTCTAACATTCCATCGTTGTCTTTTGCATCAGGCAACACTGTAACTCTGCTCGTCAGTAATACTGTGTATTTCTTCATTGGGCAACACTGTGACTTTGTTCTTTTACTCTGACCATCAGGTGCACTCTGTCAGTGTATTCTGTCACTTAGTGAATACTAGTATTTCATGCATTACTAATTAGCATATCCTTGATTCATGAGTTCTTTGAAGTCTTTGGTAGTATCTCCATGACCATATAGATTATATTAAGTTGACATCAATGGAAATACAATAGATTAACTGATTTAATGCCTTGCATGATTATCAACTTGACATCTTCAAACATTTAATCAGTTACATGTCATCAATCTCTCCCTTTGGCATTGATGGTAACATTCTATATTATCATACTATAATATTTTTAATACAATATGAAATATACAATTTCATCAAGCTTTCCTAATGTAACTATTACAAATGTCTTGTTTCCAGTAAGCTCAAGTAGCTTTGATTTGATTCTTGTAGGAATCTATCTATCTTCAATCCCTTCAATGGATGGATGTAGAATCTTTATTTCTCTGATTTGATGTGTTCTCCTTCTATGTCAAACTCTCTCCCTTTTATTGTTTTCCTTTCTTTTGATGTTTTTTGTTTTACTTGTCAGCAACTCTCTCTTTGTATCACATTTCCATACAATATCTCTCCCTAAGGATGTAATCTCTCCCTATTGGAGTAATGTGATAATGGATAATCTCTCTCCCTTTCCAAAAGGATGTGATAATATGGATAATCTCTCTCCCTTTGACCACAATGCCAAAAAAATATCTCACAAATACCTGAAATTAATGTCAAGCAATTTTTTCTCTAAATCCATAATATATTCCTTGAATTTCCCTTATCCATCAACAATACAACAATATGCTTTGGTGCTTGGTGATGATATATACCTGTTTGTATATAGATGTATCTTTGAAATTCATCTCTTTGCTTGCATCAATCATGAATGATATTCTGATAATATGTAGGCTGATGCAGCCCTGACTAGTAGACAAGGGTTTGACCCCTAGTCTCTTTCTCAAGTACTCAAATGCATCCTTGGGTAGTAGCTTGGTGAAGATATCGGCCAATTGTTCCTTTGATTGCACATACTCAAGTATCACCTTCTTTTCCTGAACTTGTTCTCTCAAATAATTATACTTGATGGCAATATGCTTTTTTTAGCATGCATGACTAGATTTTTGGAAATTTTAATTGCACTTGTATTATCACAATAGATAATTACTGGCTCTAAAATTTGCATATGCATACCTTTGAGTAACTATTTGATCCATGCAATATTTGAGTAGTTTGCAGCAGCAACAACATACTCTGCTTCTGCAGTAGATTGTGATATGCATCCTTGTTTCTTGGTGATCCATGTGAGAATTTTGTCACCCATGAAGAATGATCCTCCAGTTGTGCTCTTCCGGTCATCAATATTTCTAGCCCAATCAGTGTCGGTAAAGATGTGAAGTTCAAATTTTCCTTCTCTTATGTACCATAAGCCATATTCCTTAGTATTCTTCAGATATCTTAGGATTCTTTTCACATCAGTCATATGTGATTCTCTAGGATTAGCATAAAATATAGCAACTATTCCTACTGCATGTGCAATATCTGGTCTGGTATGTACAACATACATGAGTTTTCCAATCATTGATCTGTACAAAGTTTGATTTACCTTTAATGACCTGTCTTTCTTTTTTTATTTGCATCCAATTGCCATTGGTGTTCCAACTGGTTTGGATTCTTCCATCTTGAATATTTTTAGTACTTCTTTGATGTACTTGGATTGTGTAATGAAAATACCTTCTCCTTGTTGCATGATCTGCAGGCCAAGAAAGAACTTGATCTCTCCAAACATAGACATCACAAATTCTTTTCTCATCTCATTTGTAGATGATTTTCATAGCATATCATTTCCTCCAAATATGATGTCATCAACAAACATCTCAACAATCAAAGTGTTAGCATCAATATCTTCCTTCAAGCAAAGATTAATGTTTTCACTAGTTCTTACAAATCCAATACCTATAAGATAGCAATGAAGTCTTTCATACTAGGCTCAGGGTGCTTGTTTCAATCCATGTAGGGTTTTATGAAGTCTACATACCATGTCCCTCTTGTCTGGATCAACAAACCCTTCAGGTTGTTCAATGTATACCTCTTCTTCAATTATTCCACTCAAGAATGCAGACTTGACATCCATTTGATATACCTTGAATCCTTTATATGCAGCATAAGCAAGTAATATTCTTACTCCTTCTAGCTTAGCAACGGGTGCAAAGGTCTCTCCATAGTCATTTCCTTCTTCTTGTGCATACCCCTTGCATACTAGTCTTTCTTTAATCCTTGTGAATTCTCCATTTTCATTCATCTTATTCCTGAATATCCATTTTGTACCAATGACATTCTTGTCATCTGGTCTTGGTACAAGTGTCCATGTCTTGTTTTTCTCTATCTGTTCAATATCCTCATTCATAGCACTAATCCATTCATCATTATCTAGTGTAGCATTGATATATTTGGGCTCATAATCACAAATAAGACATCTTGTATTTAGATACTTACTTCTAGTTCTCATACCAGCCCTTCTATCTCCTATAATATGGTCTTGTGGATGGTTCTTTCTGACATATCTTGTAAGTACAGGTATAGCTCTTTGTTTATCAGCTTTATCATCATTTTGTCCTTCATTCTATTCTTCATCAATTTGTGCATCATTTTGAGCAATATATCAGGGAACTTGAAGTCTTTCATACATTGTTGGTAGGGTAGAGTTTCAAGTTCCTCATTGTAAGTGAACTTATTGTAGTCCTCTGGTTCTTTAGTGCTTTCTTGTTCATTCTTCTCTGCAAATTCATCTATCTTTACGTTTGTACTTTCAATAATTTTGTTAGAGGCTTTGTTTAGACATTTATAAGCCATACTCTTGGTAGAATACCCTAGAAAAATTCCTTCATCACTCTTGGAGTCAAATTTTCCATTTCTATCATCTTTTAAGATATAACATTGACTTCCAAAATTTTTGAAATAACTTACATTGGGTGTGTATCCATACCATAGCTCATAAGGTGTCTTTTTGGTGTCTTTCTTAAATTGTACTCTGTTTAATGTGTAAAAAGTAGTGCTGACAGCTTCCCTCTAGAAGATTTGGGTGATTACTTTCTCTATCATTAGTTTCCTTGCATAATCAAGGGTGATCTGACAAAACTATGTCCCACTTTTTGGCCAACTTTGACACTGAAATGAACATTTTGAAAAAAAAACTTTGCTTTCAGACATCTATTGTCATTAAACCATTAAGAATTTGAAGATGATGTAAACTAGTGACTTTTAGCATTTTTTTCTAGTTTATAAATATATATTTTTAAAAACAATTGGAATTTATTTGTATCCATTTTTCCTTCTCCTTCAAAAATTATTTTTGTAAAAAATCAAGATTTTTCAGGAGTGACACTCACTTTGATCAACATAACGTTTTTTATAAAACTGATAAGAATGTAATTATTTTGAATTTAGGTTTTTAACACAAACATATAGGGAATCCATTTGGTATCATTCAATTTGGTTGAATATTTAATAGTTTATTGAGTTATGAAGTCACATTAATTATAATTTGGACATAGGTTCACCTGGATCTCTCTAACTCTATCTCTATATATCAAAATTCATTTATTTTTTTTTTATAGAAAGGTGACATAAATACCTATTTCCTAGATATTTTTCATAATTTTTTTTCCCTAATTTACTATTTTTCCAAAAGCATAGAACAAAGAAGTCACTAAATGGTCAAACAACCTATGTTTAGTAAAACTTAAAAAGAAAAGTCTCAATAATCTCGATATATATATAACTCATAATGCTTGGAAAGCTTTCTTCGAGTACTATCATCCTATATTTGGGTTTTTCAAATGAATTTATTTGATCCCACAAAAACTTAATGTCAAAGTGATTTTTTGTCAGCATTTTGATGGGTTCAAAGGAGACTCGATTATAGGTGTGAGTGAGGAGTAGAGGGATTATACCAATGGGATTTTGATCCAAGAGGATTTTATCTAGCCATT
>MU227349.1:43367-75687 GCA_018584345.1 Thuja plicata
CATTTTAAATTTACTCCTTCAAATGGGACCTCTCAAGGCTTAAATCATCATATTTTCTTAAAAATGTGCAATTTCAGCAAAAATCAGGATGTTCAAAAAAGTGGGACACACTATTGTGGGACCACCCTCAACTATGGATCTATTCCTTCTTTCAACAATTCCATTTTGCTGTGGTGTTTTTGGTGCAGAGACCAGTCTTTTGATTCCATGCTCATTATAAAAGTTAGTGAATTCATCTAAAATAAATTCTCCTCCTCTATTTGACCTTAAGCATTTTAGCTCCTTACCACTTTGCTTCTCAACCATTGCTTTGTATCATTTAAACATCTTAAATGCTTATGATTTATATTTTAGAAACATGAATATCATCATTCTAGAGTAATCATCAACAAAGAGAATAAAATATATATCTCCATAATAACTCTTTGTCCTCATAGGTCCACATAAATCAATATAGACTAATTCTATAATTGCATCAGATGTATGGGTTTTGCTTTTAAAACTAGGCTTTCTCATTTTACCTTTTTAACAATTTTTACACATGATATTGTCAAGCTTGGTCATCATCAGTAAGCCTCTGACATTTTAGTTTTTTCTAATCTTTATCATGTTGTCAAAGTTCACATGACACAATCTTTTGTGCCATAACCATATGTCTTCGTTTGTAGCAATCAAACAAGTGGAGTCAGTATCATTTAGTTTGAATAAGTTACCTTTTGTCTACTCACCAGTACCAATCAGATTTCCAGATTTATTGAAGATCTTTTCCTTCTTATTTTCAAATGCTAATTTACGACCTAAATTATTTAACTGAGAAACACTCAATAGATTATAATTCAATCCATTTACCCAATAAGCATTCTCACATTTTATCTGGTTATTCAACATTATTGTTCCTCTACCTTCAATTGGACAAGGTGTGTCATTACCCATTCTTATTGAACCACCTTTATAGTATTCAAAAGTCTCAAAATTTTGCTTATCACTGGTCATATGGTGAGTGCAGCCACTATATATGATCCAAACATCATTTTTGCTAATTTTAGATATGAGAGTTGTTTCTACATACCTTTCCTCATCCTCATCTAAATCATCCTTTATAGCCACAAACACCATCTCAGCGTCTTCATCAGATTTGGTGTCAATATCATCATCCTTGCATTTTTCTAGGTAACTGGCCTTCTTTCCTTTGTCCTTATAGTCTCAGGTATCTCTTCTTTCTAATTTTTGGTAGCTTCTGTAATCACCTCTATCAAACTTGTTTTCAAATGATCTGTCATTACTTTTGTCATCTTTTCTTTTGTTAGTACATCTTGCAGAAAAGTGTCCTATCTCTTTGCAATTAAAACAAACAAGTCATAATTTACCTTTGGCTCTCTGCATTCTTCTAGCCATAAGTTCTTCAATTTCATCAAGATCATCTTCTTTAATTTCACTATCACTATCTTTTCTCATAGTGTTTTTATGACTTGATTTAATTATTCTCATAGAAGTTTTGAATGCAGACTCTATGTTTGGTAAGCCACTATTATCAAATTTATTCATCTCAAATGAAATCAGTCTTCCAATTAAACTCTCTAGAGTAACATTGCTATTTTCTACCGCTCTCATTTCTTGAATGGTGGATACTCTATAGCATAAGTAGGAAGTAAGGTTCTCATATTTTACTTACCACTGTATCTTCTTCTAGTACACCTCCAACTCCTCGGATAGCATTGACTATCTCTTTGATTATCATGGTGTACTGAGTGATGTTTTCACCTTCTTTTATTTTGAGATCATCAAACTTTCCTCTAAGGCTTTCTGCCTTGACTCTCAAAACATTATTGTCACCACCATGTACAAGATTCAATTTGTCCCACATCTTCTTTGTAGTTTTGCATTCTTTGACATCTTCAAATTCAGCATCGGAGAGTGAGGAAGCAAGCTCTATCATCATGCAGCTATGTTCATGCTTCTCTCTCATTTTTTCAACTGTTGGTGCTCCTGTGGGCAACACATATTCAGTTTCTAGGAATTGAGTAACATCATTACCAATACCTGATAAGTGGAGTCTTATCCTACTCTGCCATGAGAGAAAAATTATCTTTGTTCAACTTGGGCACATCTTGTCTGTTCATCTTGTGATATTTGGCTTAGGTCTTGAAACCTTCCTTCTAAGCACACAATCCCTGATACCAATTGTTAGTAATAACTGAGAGGGGGGGTGAATCAGTGGCCTCAAAAATTAATCCTTAAATCAACCCTTCAAAACTTATAACCACAAATTATTTCTCAAGTTATCTTCTATCCTACAAGATGAATGCCTTGAATAACTTATATCAATTTACTACTTGTCAGATTGCTCTGTTGAACATTCTTCTTTATGTTTACCGATAAGCAGTCATATATTTACTGAAATACAGTAAATATGCAGAGTATACCAATATATCCAGAATGAATTATGTAAGATACAAAATAGTAAAGAAATGAATCATACACACATAACACATGGATTTTAACATGGAAACCCTGTTAGGAGAAAAACCACTGGGACCGGTACCCCAAATTTTTACTCTTCTAAAGTGAGCCCTGTTAAGAGCCAACCTTGTTAAAGGTTATAAACACACTGTTAGGTGTGACCTTTCTAGATGATTTTATACATAGAGGTTGTCACTTAGTATCGGGCATCTAATGTTGCCATCCTTGAATCAACCTCTTTCTTAGACTGTCAATAGGCATCGGGCATATCCAATGCTACTTTCATGAATCAACCTTTTTGGCACTCCTTGAAATGTACCTCAATATATAGAAGACTGTTAAGTCATACTTGGTTAAGAGACTTGATGCTTCAATGGTTAAACTCAAACATTATGACCTGTTCATATTGCAACTTAAATTGCATATTTTTAGATCTATTTAAGTACATTACCTCTTTGACCAATGTATCAATTCAATCCTTGTGCTCCACACTTTCTGCTCTGTGATGTTGTGCTCATTATTCATCAGTTTTTTGTAGAATTCCTTAGCTCTCCTTCAGCTTGCAGTTATTCTTCATCACTTCCTCTTCAACGTCCTCTCTCTATTCACTCCCCTTAATCCATTTTTAAAAATGAATTGAGGTAGTCTCTTATATAGTCATAATATTCATTGTTTCTTGGTTCTTGATTCTTGGTGTGATTAACAATCCACCCAACTTGATTTAAAGTAACTCCTGATTTGTCTCACAAATATCTTCTTGCCAACTGTACAAATCAGCTTTAAATCAATTACTTATCTTTGGCTTTATCTGGATGAATAAAACAATGATAAGTATCCGTTAACTCTATCTTTAGGTTCTTGCCAGCTAGGCATTTTATCATTTACTGAACTCTTTGTTCTATCAGTCAATACTTCAGTTAGTCATCGGTGATAACTGTCTATTCTGTCGGTGTGACTTTAGTTGTCATCGGGATCTCCATCCTTGTATTTTCTATCAGGCAACACTATAACTCTACTCATCATTAATACTGTGTATTTCTTCATTAGGTAACACTATGACTTTGTTCTTTTAATCTGATCGTCAGGTGCACTCCATCGGTGTATTCAGCCACTTAGTGAATACTAGACTTGTATGTATTACTGATTAGCATATCCTTGATTCATGAGTTCTTTGAAGTATTTGATAGTATCTCCATGACCATACAAATTATATTAAGTTGACATCAATGACAATACAATACATTAACTGATTTAATGCCTTGCATGATTATCAACTTAACATCTTCAAACATTTAATTAGTTACATGTCATAAATTTTGGGTGAATATTTCCTTTTGTTTATTAGTAGAGTCTTCTTCTACAAGGTCTTTAAAGGTAGGAACATCAATTGCATGAGTAGCAACCTCATAGATCTCAAAACCAATGCACTGAAGATGTGTTATCATTTTGTTCTTCCAATCAAGATAATTCTCTCCATCAAACTTAGGACTCTCTTTCCTGAATTACGCCATTTGATCTACCTTAAGATGTTAGGCTTTCTCTGCAAGGCACTTGGCTTTGATACCAATAGTTGGAATTGTCCCAAGGGATAACTGAGAGAGGGGGTGAATCAGTTATCAGCTAATTTAATTATTTTCAAATTAAGTATAGAATATCATTGAGCATATGCACATTAAGATAACACAAAATAGAACACCACAATTTTGGTTACGGGGAAACCAAAATACGTAAAAAAACCTAGTGGGAATTAGCACCCACAAAGAATTGTACTTGAGTATAATAATCCCTATTAGAAATCTTACAACCCTGTTAGGAGTTTATATTTTCAATGCAATAAGTACAGTGACCTGGTTAAGTGTCGGATCCTCTTAGGAGTATTTTAAAAATAACCTTGTTAGGGGTGAGGACCCACTGTCCAAAAGCACACTGCTGAAATGATGAAGGCTGCAACCTTCAGTAAAACAAATATACACTATATCCGATAATGAACTGTTTGAGTAGACCTGTTGTCTTGAATAGTTCCAATGAATTGTATACACTTTCTACTTCTTCTATTAGATCTTTAACTAATGAATGAAATGGCTTTACTATCCCAAAACAATCAACATTTTGTTCTGTCCTTTTTCTATCTCTTTTTCTCATTCACAATTGGTGATCTTGAAATGAACTACTATAAGTATCTTCTCCAAAAGATATGATCTTTGTTGGCTGTAGGAATCCCTCCATTGCTTCTCTTGTTGGCTAAACAAAGCATGCAACATAATTAGAACCGTGCAACTCAAAAAAAATAGACGCATCATTTCATAGAGTCAGCTCCACCAAAATTACCCAAACATCATGCTTTGATTGAAACACGATTAGTGCCTTTGGTTAATTACCTTTGAATCATAATTAAGCACAAATTTGAACATGCATATCCCATGGATAGACGCAACTAAATAATCAATAAAATTACTGTCAGCTTTCTAGAAATAATCCTCTGAAATTGTGGCTGGTAAACAGAGTAACATAACTCAACTGTTACTGAACATCTGAATTTGCGTGTATGAACATGGTATCATAACTATGTCTAAAACATAAATAAAACTATGTAGGGCTACCACATATCCATACTCAAAAGTGAATACAGTTCACTGTTGTATACTATATGTTGTCATCAATGAAAAATGTACAGTCAACTTATTTGCACAAAGGCAAATCCCCAACATATTCTTCCCCTGCAATTTGTTGTGCTATAACACAATATTCTGGAAAATGAGGTGATTGACATGCTACACACCAAGGGTTATCCTGGTTTGCATTTACATCATTTTTCTTAAAAGGGTCAAGTGTTTCTTTGTCTAGTTTTTAATTCTGAAATGGTTTAATATGTTTACCATCTTTCCATTGTGTGTTGTAAGGGTAATTTTGCAATTTATTTTTCCTATTAAAATTGTTATTAAAAGAGTGTTTCCCTTATCCATCACCCTTTTCATTATTCATACTACTCATCTTTAGATCCTTCAAAGCATTAAGGACCTTGTCCATTTTATGTTATTCTTTATTCTTAGACACATTAGTCCTACATGTGTCCCTCTTTTAACCCCTTGCATTAAATAATTTAAGGTTTTATCTTCTCCCAAGCTTCCCTGAAGCCCTTCTATTGTTTTCAATATTTACTACTATCTTAAAAGTGTCTCGTAGGGTGTGAGGATCTTTATCTCTCAATATATATGTTTTTTTTAGCATCAAATGCATTGAAATAAGTGACCAAACATACATCTTCACCCATTCTAAATTCTTGAAAAAGCTTGTGCATAGCCTTTTGAAATCTCACATTTAAATCAACAGTGGATTTATTAATATTCTTTTTCATGCTGTTAAATTCATTCAATGCAAAGTTCTTGCTACCTTCATCTACATATTGTCCTTTGAATCTATTTTCAAACTCTTCCCAAGAAGTAATACTGGTAGCTAGAAATGCTTTGTACCAATCCCTTGCATCATCAGTCAAAGAATGCACAAACTGTTTCATGACAATATCCTCATTCTCTATCTCATAATCATTTATAGTATCTATGTCAATAATAGATACATGCTTTGTCCTCTTTGATGACGAGGGGGAAGTGGAAACATCTTACAATTTTCTTTTTCCTTTTTCCTTTTTAGTAAACTCGGGTACTTAATCATTAAATTCTTCAATAGTCAAAGGACATGTAGTATGAGAATCACTGCTTTGTGGAGATTCATTCATCTGACTTCTATTTCTCATATTTACTTTTTCTTCCAAATGTTGTCTTGCTATCTAGGCAAAATCATGTGCAAATTGTCATAAATGTTTTGGTCTTTTATCTTTAAATTGACCTTCCTTGAGAGTGTTACTCTGTGATGTTTTACCTTGTAGTATTACCTTGTACATAAACTCATCCTTAATCCAAATCTTTGGTTTCTCAATAGAGACAATCTTCTGTACAGCTATCTCTCTTGTAGATAATCTTTCTTCGTTCATAATTAAAATATCATTCTAATATATCATCTACTTCTTTATTACTTTAACTGTATCCCACTTTTTGTGTAATGTCTACATGATTTATTGGAAATGATCAAAAATAGCCTTTAACTTATTTCCAAAAGGCTTGAAATGGTTTAAAGGATCATAAGTTGGTTCTTCCTCTTGGATGAAATCCAACAAATTTTTGTATGCCACCCACTTTTCTTTCTTAAATTCTTGATCACAAAAACAAATTCATTTCTAATAACATCCTCAGGGTAATGTAATTGATGCTCCTTCTTTCTTCTACCCACTCTATTATAGAAGATACTAAATAAGTCTTCATGATCAACAATCCTTTTTACACTGGCGCACATTTGATAAGGCTCAAGAATTTTACCAAAATGTTTCCATTCACCCTTGGCGATAAAATATTAGTGCACAATTGTGAAATATGGGAAAATAGTTCCCTTTCCTCTTCTAGACAATTCTTCCTCTTTGGTACCACCTACTTTCCATAAAAACTTTGTTAATCCAACTCTAAGAGGAACCTAATATGGTAACACATGAGGAGTTCCATTAAACCATACAATCTGATCACTGTAGCTGCAGTGTAAGGGTATATATCACCCCAATTGTGCATAACCTTTAAACTAGGATCCATATTTAAAGTTATAATTATTTCATGCAACATCTTAGGAATCCTAGGTTGATTCACTTGTAACTTAGTTCTCAATTTGGATGTGAAAAAATTATCAAAGCTTACAAAACTAAATTATTTTCTATTCCATGACATATCTATGCTCCATAATTGCACTGGCAATTGAGCACCATCCTTTTCTCTATTTAACATCATGGTTTCCAAAAAGAAGATGACATGCTTCACCAAGAACATGTGCATTAACATGGAATACCAAAAGAAAGGAGCATCCAATTTTCTATTCTCAATCCCTAGCAAACCTTCATAATCCCCAACAAACCTTCATTTATTTTATCTGCAATGTATGGAAAAAAATCATAAATCACATGAAAATGGGGCTTCCTAATATGGATGGCCATGTACAAGTACTCAACTGGAATCACCTATGTGGTATGTAAACCAAAAACCTGACACAAAGAATAAAAAGTTGCAAGGAGCATAAGATTGAAGGCCTCTTTCTTAAAAGGTTCCTTATTGCTAGGGCTAATAAAATATTTGTCCTTTCCTACCATATCCAAATGTGCAGACATCAACACACTTCTAATATAACTCCTCTGATTTGTCTACTTATACTCAAAATCTTGGAGATCAATAGGCTCCAAATTGGAGGATAACTAATACAAATCAAAAAATTCTTGCAACTCTTCCCTAGAAACCCTAATTATTTCATCGCCATCATTATCTTTAATTACTTTTAGCACAGGGTCATACCTATCTACAATGGCTATTACAAAATCTACATACATGAACACACCTCACACTACCAATTTTTCCAAGTTGTATTGCCATGCATTGCAAGAAGGGGATTGTGCTTTTCTCTGAGCAAACCATAATTTGAAAATATTCAAACCCATTTTGACGATAATAGCATTATTCAAAACCCAAGCTTTATCAAACAATTCCTCTGAAAATTTTCTACCCTTGACAATCTTTTTAGACTCACCCCAATCATTGAAGGATTCAAGAAATAAATCTAAGAAATTTTCATAAGGGTTTCTCTCCACATAATTTACTTTCCCCGAATGTTTTCTCAATGGCCTCATGACTATCTTGGGCTAAACATTTTGGCTTCCTACCACACTTCACCTCTGAAACCTTCAAACTAAGTCTTAAACTCTAATAGACCTAGAATAGAATGCCTTCATACAGTAGGAAAAATATAAATATAGAAAAATAACAAGGCAAAGATATATCAAATTAATAATTAAAACACGCCACCCTTTGCACGAGTTACTCAAAAAATCAGGAAAGCCACTTCAAAATCTTTGCAAATCTTTGTAACACCTGATTGCCTTATTACAGTTCACAAATTAAACACCTATGAGAAATTAAGAAGAAAAATTGACACATTTTGAATTAACTTCCAATCTTATTATCTCACATCAACTTGCATAATGAAGCTGAAAAACAAAAACCTTGTTTAAATCTCAACCATAGATCAACTTTTAAGGAGACATAATGGATGACAAGATTTAGTCAACCATCCTTGACTCCATGTGGCCTCCATTTGGCTTTCACATTATGTTGAATTCTCCATCAAAGGCCCATCTCTAAACATGTGATTTATTACTCCATTTTCAACATCGCTCTACTGCACAATGTGTAAAACTACTATACGTTTTGATCATGCGATGGCGAGATCCTTCTTACCTTGTAGATATTTAACTCCCAATGACCCCACATTACTTACTATTATTTACTATCTTTCGAGCACCTTTTGAAACTTAGTTAAAAGATCTACATCAAAATACACACGTGTTGGAAGATACATCTTTAAGTAGATGGGATTTTAGAAATCTACCTGTCATAAATGTTAGCTGGCCATAGACAACCAAATGAGAATTGCCACATATTTTTATCTATATTTACTTTCCCACCTTTGAGACCTGCTAGATGAAGACATGTTAGGAATAAAAATCCACCATCACAACTGAGAGGGGAGTGAATCAGTTGGGAGTCAGATTATTGAACATTAAAATTTATAAACAAAAACTTTAATCCAAATGATAACACAATAAATTCCAACACAATAACACAATCCTTTGTTGTTGATGAAACCCTATTAAAGGTAAAACCCCCATGGGAATTATCACCCACAAATAATGTACTGAGAGTATAGTATCCATGTTAAAATATTTAGCCCTGTTCTTATTGATGCATTATAGTACATAGTCCATGTTAAAGGATAGACCCTATTAGGATTCAAGAGTAACAGTGGGCTCACTGACCAAGCACACTACCTAAAGAAGGTTAAATCTAGCCTCAGGACTTACATTTTGAAATAAAAGTTTACATAGGAAATATACAATCTAGAAAACTATCTGATAGAAACTATCTTTGCTTGGCCAGTTCCAATGAAGTAACATAATCACAACCTCTGCTCTACATCCAACAGACTTCACACAAACAAGCTCGCAGCTTCAACACTTCGTTGTCTCTTCCACAATCACACTTTCCAAAAAGAAAATATCTCTCATGTATAGCCTATTATAATAATTAATTAAGTCAGCCAATTAGGATTTCCCAATATACAAATAATTATTTAACCCCTTGCTAAGATACACACGGTACCTATAACAAGTAAACATCAATTACAATTTATCAAATATAATCCAAGATTTGTAATCCATGCTCACAATAAATAATACATGCTTCATATCTGAATTCATCCCTAAATATGTCTCCTCCAGAACAAACACCACAACTAATGTCACCAAGAGTTCTGAAACCAAAGAATCATAAAAAACATTCCTTAACATGTAGTACTCAAAACACAGAGATCAACTCCGTCAAAGATCACTATCATCGTCCAATACCCCAGTCTTCACTAAAACATCTGCAACTCATCTAGTAGACAATATTAAACCGTGTGACCTTAGGAATAAGATCACAAAATATCCCTCTACACATCACCATCTTCATTAATTATTAATCAATCACACAATACCCATACATTTTTGTTAGTCATCAAGCAATAGTAATGACTAGTCTCTTCTTCCTTCATAGAAACATATGTTGACATTAGTGACAAAACATGAAAGTCAACAACATCATCAGCAACCAATTCCAATAATCCCCCCCTTTGTCATTGATGACAACATATGATAAAATCCATCAAACCCAAAAGTACACTCTCAATACAATCTTCTCAATATCCTTATCACAACTCTCCCTAAAGCAGTAAGGAGTTTCTCATAGAATCTCTCCCCCTTTGAAAACAATGGAAAAGGGTGCCATAACTCTTCTTCTTTCCTCTGCAAGGTGTAGATTCTTAAAATCTTTATGTTTCCAACAACCAGGTCAAAAATCACCCAAATATGTTCTATAATGTTCTTGTGATCACTCCCCCTGAGGAGTAGATCCATACATCAAGTCCAAAAAATGATATATCTCTAGAAGCCACTGGACTGATGCATTCCTGCATCAATTTAGTTCTCTCAAGGAGAACTAAAGGCTCACACCCCAATCATACCTCTTAGAAACTCAAAGACATCCTTTGGAAAAGGTCAATCATACCTCTGAGACACTCAAAGGCATCCTTTGGAAAAGGTTTTGTAAATATATCAGACATCTATTCCTTTGTGCTGATATACTCCAATCTAATTTCATTCTCTACTACCTTGTCTCTCAAGAAATCATATATAATGGAAATATGTTTATTCTTTGAATGCATTACTAGATTCTTTGACATGTTCATTTTGTTAGTGTTATCATAATAAATAACCACTGGCTCATCAAAATTTATCCCAATGTCCTTCAATATTTGTTTCATCCAAACAATCTATGTGCAGTTTATAGTAGCAGCAACATACTTAGATTTAGTAGTAGAGTGAGCTATACAATCTTGATTTTTTACTTAGACAGGAAACCAATCTTTTCCCAAGAAAGAATGCACCACCACTTGTTCTTTTTCTTTCATGAATATTTCCTGCCCAATCATCATCATTATAAGCATGTAAATCAAATTAATCAGATTTGTTATACCATAATCCATAATCCAGTGTTCCTTTTAGATATCTAAATATTCTTTTAGATATCTTGCCACAATTCCAACTGCATTAGCAATATTTGGTCTCGTGTGAGTCAGATATTGTAATCCTTCAATCCTAGATATGTACTTTGTCTAAAAAACACTCTAATTTTAATCAGTATTAGTAAGATTGTGACCGGTAACCATAGGTGTTCCAATAGGTTTACAATCTTCCATTCCAATCTCTTTCAACATTTCTTTAAGATACTTTGTCTGAGAAATAAAAATACCACTCTTGTTCTGATTAATTTGCAATCCAAGGAAAATTTTCATCTCACCAATCATTGACATATCAAATTTATTTTTCATTTCTTTAGAGAACATTTTACTCATTTCATCATTTCCTCAAAAAATGATATCATTGAAACAAAAAATTTGACTATTAGAATTCTATCTCCACTAGCTCTTAAGTACAAATTGTTGTCTACATTACCTTTTCTGAAGCCAAGATGAAGTAGATACATGTCTAATTTTGCATACCATGCTCTTGGTTCTTATTTAAGTCCATACAAAGATTTCTTCAACTTGCAAACCATGTCCTCATCTTCTGTCAAAGGAAATCAATCAAGTTTCTCAATATATACTTACTCTTCTAGATCTCCATTCAAAAATGCAAATTTCACATCCATCTAATATACTTTGAAGTCTTTGTTTACAACATAACAAATAATTAATCTTAATATTTCCAACGTAGCAATAGTAGTAAATTTTTCTTCAAATTCTATGTATTCTTGTTGTGAGTAGCCTTTACCAACTAGTCTTTCCTTATTTTTTACAACCATTTCCTCTTCATTCATCTTATTTCTAAAAACCCACTTAGTTCCTATAACATTCTTATCTTTAGGTCTAGGAACTAGTTCTCAGGTTTTAATCTTCTTTATATGTTATAATTTTTCCTGCATAGCTTTAGTCCAAGATTCATATCTACATGCATCATCAGTGGATTTTGGCTCAACTTGAGAAATAAAATAAATTCATCTCTTAATCTTGATCTTTTCATCATTCCTCTATTTGCATCTCTAATAATTTGATGTTCAGGATGGTTTTTTTTAACATACCTCAAAGTCTTAGGATCATTTGAGTCATCTTGACATACCTCAATCTCATAGTCAATCTCAAAAGGTTCTTCTTGATCTACAACAACCTCCTTGATCTCTGTAGTCTAATTACAGTCATATATTCTCTCTTGAATCTGGAACTTTTCATCTATCCTCACATTAACACTTTCAATCATCTTCTTCAATCTTAGATTGAAATATTTATAAGCATTACTTTAAGTCAAATTACCAAGGAAGATCCCTTCATCACTTCTACCATGAAACTTTCCTATCGCATCATCTCTTTTGATATAACATTTACTACCAAATATTCTAATAAAATTCACAATAGGAGTATGATTAAACCATAATTCATAAGGATTCTTACTTGTACCTTCTCTAATCTGAGTTCTATTCAAAGTATATACACCAGTACTAACAGCTTCTCTCCAATGAACATGTGATACATTTTGTTCCAGCAACATAGTTCTAGCAGCATCTAATATTGTTATGTTTCTTCACTCTGCTATCCCATTCTTTTGTGGTATCCTAGTAGAAGATGTCTATCTTTATATTCCATGCTCTTCCCATTAGGTATTGAACAAATATGAAGTAAACTCTTCACCTCTATCTGATCTCAAACACTTTATCTTTAAGTCTAATTTATTCTCAACTTTTTCTTTGAATATCTTGAATTTTTCTAACACCTCTGATTTCTCTCTTAGATATGTAAGCCACATCATCCTAGAAAATTCATCAACAAAAAATTATAAAATTCCTTTCACCATAGTAATATCTTGTTCTAGTAGGACCACATAGATCTATATGCACTAGATCCAACTTCCTTTTTCTGAATAAGATTTTCCTTTAAAACTGCTTCTAGTCTGCTTCCCCATTACACATTCTCTACACATGGTGTTAGATGGTTTCACAATATTTGGTAGGCATCTAACTGCATTATTCATACTTGCCTTCACAATATTATCAAAATTAATACATGACAAAATCATCTATGCCATAACCAATTGTCATCTACCTTTGGAACAAAACAAGAAGCCTCAAATGTATTTAATTCAAATACATTACCTCTTGATTTAGTACTCGATGTGATCAAGTCTCCTAGCTTACTTCTGATAGATAATTTCCATTAATTAATTTAAATTGATAACCTTTGTCTACAAGCTGTCCAACACTCAAAAAATTATGCTTAAGTCCATCAACAAATAATACATTGTCAGTATTGGTCTTTCCATCCAAATAAATAGATCCAAATCCAATGATAATCTTAGGAGTATTGTCACCAAATCTCACAACACTACCATCATACTTATTTAGTTTAACAAACCTTTTTCTATCTCCAGTCATATGGTACGAACAACCACTATCTATGACCCATTCAAATTTCTTTTCAACATGAGATCCTAAGGATTTTTCTTCAGGAATAAGTTTATCATCCTTGATAGCAATAAATCCAATCTCGTCATAATCAATAGAATCATCATAAGAAACACCATCACTAGCCTCTAAACATTCCTTAACATTTGAATACTTAGGTTTATAAATCTTCAATTTATGCTTTGGAACCCTTGTACGACATCTAGATGCAAAATGACCTATGTTTTTGCATGAAAAACATTTCAGAGGTGACTTTCCTTTAAACTTACCCTTACCTCTCTTTTCTCTTCTAGCGATCAAGGCCACAATTTCATCTAACTTTATTTCTTCTTCATGTATCTATTCCCATTGATCAACATATTCACCAAGCTCTTATCTCAAGTCACTATTTTGGGTGATCACAATTCCTGATAAAGTCTTTTTATTTTTATACACAGTCGCCTTTAATGTTGTCTCAACTTTAGGCAATGAATCTCCCAGCTCTGCGGCCTCAAAAGTAGTTAATTTTTCAATCAACATCACTCTATTAAAGTTTGATGTCAAAGGTATGATCTCTTTTATAGCTTTCACTTTAGTCTTGTAAACAAGTGTCAAAGATCTAAGTATTTTTGTGATCACTTTTGCCTCACTGTATGTGCCTCAAGAGTTTCTAATCCCAATAAAAACCTCAGTAACTCTCTGTATATATGCTCTAATATTTTCATCATCATTCATTTTCAGATTTTCCATCCTTATCTTCTAGTTCTGTAACTTAGCCTTATTAGTAGACTTATCTCCTTCATATAGTGCTTCATATATTTTCCAAATGTCTTGTGCATAATCCAAATATTTAACCTCGATGAACTCACCTTTAGAGAGCGCACTAGTTAATGCTTCTCTTGAAACCATGTTATATGAAAATTGATAAACATAAAGTTTTTCCACTAGTATGCAATGAGAAAACAAGTTTTATAAACTATCGGTTACACTACACCGAAATTCAATTTTTTGGTTCAAACTGAAAATGCTAAGAAAGGAGAAAACCAACGACATAGTTTTGTAGTGTAAACCAAAAGTGCAAACCGAAGATGATAAAGTGGAACCCGACTAGAGAAAATCGACAGTGGAAATCAATGAGCAGAATATAGTGCAAACTGAGAAAACAAAAACAATGCAACCCAAAAGATAGTTCAATAAGGAACATCGAAAGACAGTCAAACTATGTTTAGAGCAAACCGAGGATCACACACCTAAAGTCAGTTACATCCCGGAAAAAGTGGATCTAACTTCCACGTCAGATAAAACACTTAAGTTCTATTTATAGAGTTTTGTTTTGTTTTAAAACCATTACTTAAGGGACAAGAAACATTATTGTAACTATTTTAATTAGTCTAACTAATTAAAGAAATGCCGACTAGGAGATCAAGGTCAAGTTGTAAACCTTTGATCATAGACTTAATTTTGTAATACATGAAAGTGCATTAGGTCAATCAATGTTATAAATAGATGTTCTAATAATTCATTACAGAGGATGAGAGGGTGAATGTAGCCAACGAGCACATCTATGGATCAAACTGAGAGTTTCAAGATGCAGAACAATAAAAGATGAATTTGGTTATCAAGAACCAAGAATAGAGGCTACCAAGAAACAAAGGTATGAATCAATCATATTAGGTGATACATTTGTACATGTGAATTGTAATGGATCTATAATCAGCAATTTTTAGATTGCATACACTTAGGTCGATGATTATTATTGTCTACATTCTAACAAGTGTAGTAAATAGAAGAAATCCTTTCAAGAAAGGTGGATTTAAAAATCCTATTGTAAATATCTTAACCGAGTGCACACTAAATAGTGTTGTTAAAGCTCTTAATAGGGTAGACCTTAACCAGTCTCCACATAATACTCTTAATAGGGTAGATAATCAGAAGTGATCAAACTGTAAGCCTTAATCGGCCCCTTCCAATCTGCGAATAGTGAAGATTTTGTGGGTGTCATCCCCACCATATTTTATACCTTCTAATAGGGGTTTTCTGCATTACCATATCATGTGTTATGATTCAATTACTTTCATGAATGTTTCTATGAATGTTTACATGTTTGGTAAAGTTAAGGAATTGATATATCTTACACAATGATAGTATAAAACAAATTGTCAGTATTACAATTGATTACATAAAGGCTAAAAGATAAAAGAGATAAAAAATTTAGAGGTATTGATTCACCCCTTCCCTCTCAGTACACACTTCCCATTATTTCCAACAATTGGTATAAGAGCTAGAACTCTTATTTGGACAACTTAAAGACTTAAGAGAAAAGATCATACAATGGAGAAGTACAGACTTTACAAAAGGATTGAGATTCAGAAGCTAGAAATTTAGGTCTTCTATGAGTAGTATAAAGAAGCTAGAATCAAGATGAGACAACTGTTAGATGAAAGAAAGATTATGGCATCTCCTTGTAATGAGATAGATTACCATGAAGAAGAGATACTAGATCTATTTGAGTCTTCAGGATCTACAACAAGAAAATCATTAGACTCATCATAGGAAAACATCACAAGCTTAAATAAAATCAATCAACATCTAGCTGGACAAGTGAAATCTTTGCAAATCGATCAAGAGACACAGATGGTAAGAATGATTGATGTCATGAACAATGCTAGACAAGTTGAGCAAAAGAGAACACTAGCTATTGATGATAGAAGGAAGATTACTGAAAAGCTACAAGATAGAGAGTAATAAATACAAATACTTACAGAACATCACCATGAGATTACAAATCATATTATTCTTATGAGTCAAGAGGCAAAAAAAATGAATGCAACACTCATTCAAAGAATAGAAGCTATGGGTGAGCTAAGGGAAGAAAATGAAAAGCTGAAACAAGAAGTAAGAGTTCAGCAACAACATAATGAAATAATCAAAAGAGATGAAGAAAGAAATAAAAGAATGAATGATTTTCTTCATGGACAAAGGAGGGCCAATGAAAACATCAGACTAGGCTATACCAAGAATGGAGAATCACATAATCAAGTTGATCCAAAGAATGTCTATGCAAATCCGAGACCAAGAAAGCTAATATGCAATCAGTATGGAAAGCAAGGCCACACATCAAATTTCTGCAAGAGAAAAATAAAAGGTATTCCTAAATCCACATCTTCATTCATAGGAATTTGTTATAAATGTAATAAGGAAGGACATAATGTTGGAAAGATTGCTACAATGTAGCAAATTGTTATTTTGTCATTGATATCAAACCTTAACTGGTGAGACTATTGTTGTATGTTTTAGTACCTTATCCATTGATTGATGAAGATTTGAAAAGAATGGGATAAAATGAAGACCAAGGAAATGGTTGAGTTATGAGTATACACCAGGGTACTTGATCATTTGGAACTTTGGCATAGTGATATGTTATTTATCTATCATTGACAGTTCACTGGAAAGTCAAATGCTGAGTAAAGAAAAGTCGATGCTGAGAAAAGAGAAAGGTGATGTCGAGCAAAGCAAAGATGATGCTAAGCGCCAGTAAAATGCCGAGGGAGACAGAGAAAGCCAAGCAACAGTATTTTATTAAATGATGAGATTTGAGATCTATGGCCAACATAGTTGATTCTATTAGGATATACATTATTAATTAAGATTGTTCCACATTCATTTAATGAACGGGAAACTGTTATTAGCGCATGGATTCAATGTTTAATTAATGACTATATTGGAGAAGTAAATTAAATGTAACGATGGAAAGAACCATTGGATCTGACCTAACCCAAGATCAACAATATTGATTAAGTGACAATATATTTATTTGACCTAGATGAAGAGGTATAATATAACCTATTGTGGCTATTAATTTAGTGTCTAGATAGAAGGAGAAGTGGAATGCAAAAGGATTGCATGGTTAATTGACTGATTGGCAAAACCTAGTAGAGAAGGCTGAACAGAGAAGCAAAGAGATTGCTTGATGGATTTCCAAGCAGATCTGAAGTTTGAGATGAAAATGGAGGCCACTCAGTGAATTAGCATTAGAGATGAAATTGGATCTGGATTTGCAAAGTAAGTTGTATGTATCAGATCACACTTGCTGATTACTTTCTAACCATTGTATCAGTTAAAATCCTTTAACCAGGTTGACCTAACAGTCATTGTATAAATCCTTTGAACAAGGTGACATTCAGATTGGAATGTTCTAAGTCCTCTAACAAGGCCACTCTTGACAGGGTGATTAAATCCTTTAATCAGGTCACATTTGACAATGTGTTTTGTAACCTTTAACAGGGTAGGCTTCTCATAGGGAATCACTTCAGAAGAGTGAAATTTTGGTAGCATGTTACTGGTGGTTTTTCCCATATTGGGTTTCCACGTTAAATCATGGTGTCAAAATGTGTGAATGTTATTATTGTGTTTTACTATTAAGTTTCAGCAAGCTTATTTCATTAGTATAGTAAACTGCACACTTTTATTATTTATTACTGCTGAGCAGATCTAAGTTGATGAAATTGGTTTAAAGTTTTATATGGGCACATCTAACTTGAGTATAACTAATTCACCTACCCCCCTCTCAATTATTCTAAATTCATCCTAACACATAAAGCATATGAATGTAAATCTAAGATGAAACAACCTAAGAAGGAAACCTCCATGGACAAATACTGTCTTACTTGCAAAATGCATGGGCACACAACTCTTGAATGCTGGAAGAAGAAAAAACAAGCATGGAAGCATAAAGGTCAAGAATCTTCCTATCAAACGAAAATAGTTAGTAACCAATATGTATAGGATTAAAATACTTGGGAAAATTGTACAGCATGTGGAAGATTTGGTCACATTGTTGCAAACTGTATGAGCCAATGGACAAGAAATTCTAGAGGCTGGACCAACCTCAGAATGGTATGTTTACACTATCATAAAGTCAGTCATCTCAAGAAAGACTGTAGAGACCAAATGCCAGAGACCAACACCTTTGCCAATGGAAACACCATTGAAGACATCAGGAAGATGAGAAACAAAATGTGAAGGAAAGCTACAAGAAATGATGAATTTGGACCGAGCAATGCAAATGGTAACACCTTATCCAATGGATCTGGTGACATAACCACCCCCACCTAAGTAGAACAAGTATGGAACTACATTACACCAAGTTATATTTTGCATCAGTTCCATTATGCATAGTAGAAATTTCAAATTAGTATGATTATAGATGCACTATGGTATTACTTGTTATGATTCTGTGAATACTATCCTATCAATCAATACATACTGAAATGCATTGGTATACATTAAAATCCAAGTTGTCTACACTTACCGAGAATCTTCAGTTAACATGTAAAAGCTAAACTTGCTAGTGTAAACTGAGATCTGTCGGTAATCATGCGAGTTGATAAAGTTATCTTTGCCATACACCAAAACCCATTGGTAAAAAAAAGTTAAAAAGATTGCCCAAAGCATCGCATTTTCCTGAAAGAGAATTTATTGTTTCAACTGACGACACCATCTTCAAACACCAAGGAGTGGTTGAGAATTAATGACTTGACTTAGGTAAAAGTCTATAAATAGATGATGGAAGGGTTTCATTTCTCACCAGCGATTTGAGAAAAGTGACCAGAGTGAAACCAGAGCAAGAAGTGAGAGCATTGTAGAGTGAATCCAACCCAATTCATAGCACTCTAAGTAGCTCATTTACAACTATAGAGGTTAAAGTACATAGCAAGCATAAATAAGAACTTTTTTTATAGTTTATGTGAAAGATCTAATTTCAAAAACAATAGCAACCACATCAAGAACCGCTAAGATGAAGAGTATTAAGAAGAACAAGGTCAAACTTATCAAGAATAGTACCTGTGAGGAAACACATTATAAGATATGCCCAAATGTTGTCTCAAAAATACCAGCTAGGGTTTTTCTCATTGAAGACGTGCGATCATACATACACTGTAAGATTGCAGAGATTGGCAACCTAGATGTTGAGAAAGATTTCAAGAAGCTATGTAAAGATGATGGCACTATCAAAGAAGAACAAACACATCGAAGTAAAAGGGATCACAAATTCCCTATGGTTCCCAAATGAATTCAAGATCAAATGGATTCAGTTAGTACTGAACAGGATCCATGACCAAAAGCTATGGATGGATGAGCCTAAACTGATAACATGGGATGTTATTCATGTTGTCACCGGTTATCTAATAACCAATAAGGTAAAGGCATTAAACCACCCACCTAAAGTTAACATAGAAAAGAACACAGGAGCAAAATGTGATGGAAGAAGACTTAAGGTATCCACCATTATCGATGATGAACTTAAATTTGGACCATCTGTTTTAGGATACAATTTCTTTCAGGCTAGAAAGATGAAAAATATCACATCCAAAGTAGTTGATACATGCTACAAGATTGTCAAAAAGGAAACTAAATGGATCTATCAGAACTTCTACTCAAGTAGTTAGAAGAGAACTTAAAGACAATCATAAATGAAAATTCAAATTCATGTAAGTTTGGTTCACTTATCATGTGCATATTCTTCTACTTCCAAGAATATTTTCCATCAATAGGTAATGTGAAATCGGATACAACAAGAAATGTCACCATATAGATTAGTGAGTTTATAAAATAACTAGGAGATAATTTTGAGTTAGTAATGGATGAATACTTTGCTGGGTTCAAGGAGAGAATGTAGAAGAGAGTAAGGACCCCAAAATAGTTAATTGAAAAATTCAAGACTTATATATGTTTCATGGTGGACACTGACTTTACATTTGTCAAGCTAGCTCTATCGAGAACAACATGGATACCTGCACTTGAATATGAAGTGAACATAGATCAAGCATCTAATGAAATTGATGCATTAATAAATGAGCCATTAGATAAATCACAACCCAATTTTGGCACTTATGAAGAAGCCAAAGAAATAATCAAAACTGGCTTGGTTGTAAAGAAGATAAATAGGAAGAAATACAAGATGGTCAAGAACTTAAATAAAAGGATGTCGGTTACAGAAGAAGAAATTAAAAAGAAAGAAGAAACTGAGGGACAGTCACCTGTCTGTGAAGCTAAGATGGAGAGTGACTCAGAATCTATAGAGTTAGATACACCATTACCTCCACCAGCTAAGAAGCCTAGGACTATAGCTGCAATATGGACAAGGAGTCAAATACCAAAGGACACAAGTCCTTCACCAGTAAAGAAAGGTCAAGTAAGATCCTATAAGAGAAAACCTCCAACCACAAAGACCACAACACCAAAGAGGAGAAGGAAACCGATCCTAACTAAGGAGGACATAGAGGACACTGAACAGGATGAATCTATTCAAAAGGAAAATAATAAGATTCCTGAAATAGTTGATGAAGTGTGTGCCTCAATTATTAAATCAAGAACAATCAATGATAGAAGATCAAGTAATGGCTAACATTGGATCCCTTGGATAAAAAAAATTTGAGGAGGAAATCATCAAAATAATGTGCATATTCAAATATCTCCCAATACAATTGGCAGAGAATATGCCAAAAGAACTTCAAGATAGAGTATCGGAAAGATGGACATTTTCCATTCACTCTGAGAAAGATATTAGGGAAAGAGCCCTAGTACCATCCATGCCTCCTGAATAAAAATGGAGATTAAAGAGATGATGGAAATTCACTGTAAACAGTTCTCACTGAAGCTGAGAGCCTACCAAGTTCTAAAAGGAAATTTACTGGACCTAGACAGAAAGAGTGAAGCTGAATGGAGAAAGATGCTTCATATTCCTAAAAAGGATACAAGTCTCGAGCCACAAAGAGCTCTTACCAAAAATCAAGAGATCAAAGATAATCAAGCTAAATGTTGACGGGACTTTGTGACCAGTCTGCAAACAAAGTGTAAGTTGTCACTGGGTACCGGGCACTGGCCAACTTCACCTGTAAAGGTTGTTTGGGGAATAAATTCTCTGGACCTTCAACCATGTGAGAGTTAGGTCTCGATAGTGTAGGAGATACATTGGGAGTGTGACTATTTTGTTCATGGGGATAGCTGGTTTTCTTGGCTCATCTTCTCCAGAGATTTTGTTGGGTCGGGGTTTCCTACAAGCATTTGGATCATCAAAGAAACTTCAAAAGATAGGCCAGGGTTAGGAGTATTCATGCTACTTATAGTTATGCAGATACATTTAAAACATCATCTATGCTCTAACATACTACACTAAATAGTGAATGCATACATAACCATTAGTTCATACATATTCAATAGTGAAGGGAAAAGAGGTCGTTAGTCCACTTGAAACATTAGAGCAAGGGACATCAGAAACATACAACACAAAAGAACATTAATCCAGAGATCAGAATGCTAACAACATCATTGCCAGAACTCTTCTTTCTTCATTAATAGGTTTTCCAGCAGCACTGGTGTGTACATCAATAGCTCCAAGAGAGCATCTATCTACTAAGAACTACTAAGAACTAATGAGCATTGAGCTCTCCAACTACAAGAAATGAAATGCTAAAATTTTATTGCTATGGACTACAAAATCATCAATTTCGCCAACCCCTAAAATGAGGTCAGACTTCTTATTTATACACATGCTTTCCCTAAAGTTAACCTATTCTAACTTTACAATCAACAATAAAACACAATTTTTGGTGGTCGGTACTACCTGTACCACGCTACAACAACCTTGAGAAGAATAGAGGTCTGATATGTCAGAAGAATAAGACAAGAAAAGAGGTAAGGAAGAATCACCCAAGCCAGAGGAAGAATAGAAGAAATCTGATCCCCTGAGGTTTGAGGCTACATGCCTCATCAATGTAAAAGTGGCTCACTATCTCTGATGCACCAGGTGTTTAATGCTGGAGTGGCACCTTGCGAAGACCACCTGTGAGAACCATTCCTCAAGCTGACATGCCTTGCTGGGGTCACCTACTTTCTGAAACCCTTATTAACTACCTAATAATGACTAGCCAGGTCTAGAGAACCTGGACGCGGGTCTTCAAAAGATTACAAAATTGTTGGATCTCGGAGCTTGTGCTCAAAGAACAAAGAATGTTCAAAATGTACCTAGCTAGTAAAAATATTTGGAATTTGGAGAACCTTATTGCCCTTTGTTGTTTTTAAATGCATCCAAAACTTGGCTGATGCCATATTTATCTATGTCCTTAATGTCATTCCACTAGTCACGGGCAGCCTCAAACTTTTCCTCAACCTCTCCGGCCCCGTTCCAGAATTCATCTACTATTTTTACAGCATCATGTGCCTGGAGCATCATCTTAGATAATCTTGATAACCTTCCTCTGTCAAAGTCCCTGACAGAATGATATAGGGACTCCATTAACTCATCGTACTTACTGAGGACATAATCCTCTAGGGTGCATGTTCTGGTGGTAAAGGGGTCGACTTCAGACACCCTTACCATGAATGCTTTAAATAGGCCCAAAGGATACCGGACCACAGTTAATTTCTCTCTTAGGGTCTTAACTAGTTGCTTGCCTTAAGGCTATGTCTGGAGTACTGGGCCTAGAGAGACTTGAATGATTCTTCCCCCAAAATTCCCGCCTCTATGACAACATCTTCCCCAATGTTGAAGACTTCTTCCAACCTGGCCTTCCATCCTTCATACTTTTCTAAGTCTCCCTCCCATAGGGTAGTGGAGACCTTCACCTAATTCAATAGATTATTGATATGATAAATATCTAAGAGTGATACCACTAAAAATTTCCTTACGATGACTATCTACTCGGTGATCCACCCATCCACAGCTTGGGCCTTCTTCTTCATGGCCCTTAGACTATCCACATCACCCTGTGCAAGTGGTAATCTGGAGGTAGAAGATTCTGGGTGGATCTTGGCTAGGGGCTACATGAGTTCTCTTAGAAGTCCAAGGAGATTCTCTTTGTTTTCCCTTTCTTCCTTCAACTTCTGGGCTTGTTTATTATACTGGGCCTCTATTGCCTAGGTTGCCTCTCGCAGCATGTCCAATTCTCCTTGCTTATCTCTCCTCCCCAGAGGCACCTATATGATTGTATAGGCTTCAACCCTTACCACTGCTGCATCTGTATCTAGGGGAGGTGTTGCAATAATTTCCACTGTACTTCCTTCTAAACTAGTCTAGAAGGTATGGATTGTCTGGGCCTTCTTGAGCTTCTTGGCCTCTATATTTTGGGCCATTATTTTAGCCAGGGAGAGTGGAACACATGTTGCAACTGTTGGGGCCTTCCTCTTTCTGGATTCCACCAGCCATTGGGGTAGTTAGGGTGGCTCTTCTATCAAGGCCTAGGTATTGGGACTCTCTTTGGAGTCTGGCGATGCATTCCCAATATCTGCAGTGTCATCAGGCTCTTTCTCCTTTTCCTTTTCCTGCTCCTTTTCATTTTCTTTCTCTCTGGAGGCCTTAGTATTGTTTGCCCTATTGGCGTCCTCTCTCATGATGTCTAGTATTTCTTCTCCACTAGTATTAGCATCACCTATATCTTTGGTGGTTTCCCTATCCTTCTCAGCATTAGGAAAATTAATATTTATATCCTTGGGGATTTTCCCCTCATCTTGCTATTGTTGTTGTTGTTGTTCTTCGGTGTCTTTTGTTGAGATATCTTCCTCCATTGGAACATTTTCTAGAGGTGGCTGAGGCATCAGGCCTAGGTTCAATGTTTGTGTTGCTATGATCACCTCATCAAATGTACTCTGGGGAAATTGGTCACCCAGAGTAACCAAAGGCATCTGGAGCATGATGAATGGGGGTACAGTTGATCCCATGGGTCTGGTTTCCCCAATCATTGGTTGCTCATCTATTATTTTCCTTAGTTATTTCTTAGTCTCCTGGATTGGTGTTTTTCAAATTCATCATTCAGGGAGAGGTATCTAAAACATCATTTAGTTTGGGGTAATCCAAACTAATGTCTACTAGGGGAACATCAGGCATAATGGGGCCTACGACTACGCTTGGTGTGGGGTTCACCTTTTGCTTCTTATTTCTTTTTAGTCGGGCCCCGGTATCCATAATATTTGCAAACTCCACCTCAGAGAACATCTACCTGCTCATTAGTGTGGTCAATGATGGGGATCTCGCCAAGCAAGTAGATTCCATAGGAGTTGCGAGGAGGCCATGGGAAAGTTGTACACTTATCTTCTGGCTCGTCAGCCTTGACACCTCCATTTGCTCTTGTATTTATGCCATTATGGGGAGCGTACCCTTGGGAGGCACCTGGGCTAGGGAATCATCTTTCTCCTTCCCATTGCGTGTGCTGGGTCCCACGGCTCCAGAGGTCGAAGTGGACCTCCAAACAATTGGTCCTTTTCAGGTGCTTCTTGGACACACTCGCTCAAAATACTTGTGACTGTTATCTATAATGGGGTAGCATACCCCCTCAATTATTAAATCCTCTAGGTGGCCCAATCCACCGGAAGGATATTTAATTTATCTAACCCTTTCTCTTTATACAATGGGTCCTCCAGGGGCCCGTCATCTGAAAAACCCTTCAGGAAACCCCGAAGGTTGAGGGCTTTCATCAAGCCTTTAGGCATCCATGAATGCTCGCTGGCCCAAGGATCAAAACTCCCATAGAAATCCACCTAGAAATCTTCAATATCATCTATGTGCAGTGGGGACGCTCAGGGAAGTGTCGTTGCTATTTTATCCAACAAATCAAAACTATTTCTGGTATGGTGGAATTCAACTAGTCCCTGACTCTTTAGTTCATTGTCTGCCTCCTTTGCCATGGAAAGACTATAAGAATAGTTCCCACAAGAGATTGGGAATGGGACGTTGGTGACCTTCTTCAATGTAAAGAGGGCATGTAGCTCTAGAATTTGTTTGTAGAATTCTAAAAGATTAATTTTATCCACACAATATTGAGGGAGAAGATAGGGTTTCCCAGAGAAGCCGGTCACCCAAATATATGTATGCTACTGGAATTGAATGAATTAATTCCTGTAAGTACTCACCAAGTTCAACCCCTCTTGCGATAAGTGGTATTCGGAGTCTCGAGAAAGTGTCAAAATATTTTGGTAAATGAACGCATCATTTACCGTACAAAAATTTAGGAAGCTAAGTTCCCACTGGACCTGGGGATAATGATCACATGGTGTTAACTGGCTGGGCCCATTCATAAGAACACCCATTATTTGCAAACCCTAAAAGGAACATCTCTATTGGGCAAGTGCCCATAATACGTAGGATGTCATGTAGAACTTTGAGGTCTGGAGGACGCTCCTTAACTGTGTGTCCACATGTTTGGCGATGATAGTCGCCCAATTGAATGTGTCACTATGGGTGGTGATGTAGTAGAGAAAGTAATACATTCATGCTGAAAATTCCTGGGCATGGGGCTCTCCAAAGAGCCTGCATATAAATATAATTCCTACCTTGATACACTCTTTAAAATCCCCGCAGGGAATCTCCAGCTTCATCTTTTTATAGTCCCTTTTCGGGGACTTTAACCAATGAGTGTTGAGATTTTGCCTAGAGAGAATGGAAGCTTCTTCAAACTCCTTTAATGATGTGGACTAGGAAAGAACAATGGCTCCCTTGAATTGAGGGATCGCCAGCCCTGAAGCAAAAGTAGCAGTGTCCAGATTGATGATAGTTGCTGGATAGTGTAACGGTCGGGGATCGGTGAGAAAAAAAACCCAAGTGGATGTGTTGTAGAGCATCGCCATTTGGAGTATCAGCTCTGGTGCTTGCACTGAGTAGGGAAAAATTGCAGCTTTGATAATCTCGGAGGCAGCCATGTGTTTTTCCATATTGTCTCCAGCAGTCCTCTGTTGGTATATGGCTTGGTCCAAGCCCTGTGTTTCAGCCCATAGTCTGGGCTCTGTGTCTGTTATTTCTTGTAATTTAGAGTCCACCTTGGACCCCACAAGAACACCCTCCCTCGGGTACTTGGAGGTTAGTGAAAATTTGGCCAGCATCTTTTTAGTCTTTATTTTTGTAGCTACCCGAGTGGAGATAGTTGGTAGCTCTGAGCTATCCGGAGGAGCGATTGGGTAAAAGAACAATAATCTATCAAATTGTAGGCTAACCTATCAGTACAGCTAAATTTTAGTATTTCTAACTAAAAATTAATTTTGGTCAAACATATAGTCTAGCTAGATTCATTCTAGCTAAGTTAGATAAGTTCTTTAACTTTTCCAATTGGAAATGTCTATTAAATGTATGTTTTATACCACTTTGAGTCCAATTACCATAAAAATAAAATTATTTTAGAAAAAGTGACATTTCAATAACTCCCAGTCTTTTTAATGATAGTTTTTTTTTAAATACAAAAATACCTTTTGTAGAGATCAGAGTCAAGAATATCCTCATATAGATTTTATAGTATTTTAATTAGACATAGCCTATTTTCATTAAAAAATATTGAAAGTAGGTATTTTAACAGTCAATGAGTCGTTGATTCAGAAAATATAAAAAATTATAAATCAATTCAAAAACATTTTAAAATCATATAAAACACTGGACAAGAGATTCCTCTTCAATAATATGTAATTTATTTGGTTTTTGGTATAGTTTTGATAGGGGAAAAGTGGCAAGAGACAAAAAATGTTGAGTTTAGGTAAGTTCGACTTTGAAAACTTATAATGGGAAAAAAATATATTGAAAACACTTCTTTCTTTTTTTTTTGCACTAGCTATACATGTCATCTAAAACATATTCTTAAATTGGAGGAAAAAACAATGTTTTACTTATAATGATTTGGCGGGAAGTAAACTCCTTGATTTACAATATTTTTTAGGAAATGCAAAATAGACATAAAAAAATAAAAAAAAATATTAATTTTGGTTCAATTTTTGAAAAAAAAATTATAGGCATGTAATTCATCATATTTCACACATTTCTTCAGTTTACATCATCTCCAAATTCTCAACAGAAATATGACTTGTATGCCCTTGAAGTTTTACAGTTTTGGTGTTGTAAACCTTTTCCTTTGTAAAAGGGTGATAGATTATTGTGCTTTTACTTGATTACTTCAGAAATTTTGATCAATCTATCTACAACCTGCAAGACTAAGGAAATGTCCATACATAACATTATAAAAATAACATTTTTTAGGGACTCTGGGGAATTCACCACCATTTCACACCTGTACAAAAGTGTTAGCATGCATCAAAAATCCCAGAATATTAAAATTAACAAGGATTAGATTCTGATAAACACCCGAGGCTCCAAGGCATTGGTTTAGGTGATAAAATGGAATGAAGACCCAGGGGCTTCTCAGCACCTAGAGTCTAGAAGAACTAGCCATTGTCGACATGATCGGCAGAGAGTCGTTCTTTGTTGACATGGGTCATCACATGGCCACATGAAAAGCGGTGTATAGGCATTAATCATGAAAAGTGGGCTGATATGGGGGAAGTAAATGCCAGATGGGATACAATTTGAATGCTCATTCATGGTAAATTAATCTCACCATTAAGATGACACGAAAGAGGAGAGAGAAAGTCACCATGGCTTGAACTAGTGAGGTGTCGAGTTCAAACCGTGGCGGATACCTTTCTAATGAGCTTGCCAATTTGGTTTGGACATAGGGGAGAAAAATGAGCTCACCAAAAATGGAAGGATACACACAAGATATACATCAAATTTATAAAGGTCCAAAGCACTACGAGGACCGAAGCACAACTTGCAGGTTGACCAAAAATTAACATATTTACAGCTATAAATAGGAAATTACACCATGTACAGATTATATAGAAACACTTACACTATTATACAAAATATGTACAAACATCTACATTAAACTAGAACCACATAGAGGGTGGCCAACCCTCTGGTAGAGCCAACCCACCAACGGGAGGTGACAGAAAAGCCAATGCAAAGACCCAGCAAAACAAAAACAAGCGAGACAGAAGAAAAAACTAGAAAACCAGAAATCAGAGAGAAGAGAGCCGAAGGCCTACCTGGAAACATAGTGAATGTGGGAAAGATGAGCACGGGAGATGCTTTGCAACAAGTTAATTTGAGTAACCATGAACAAGCACTGCAAATCACTGTTAATCAATCACTAAGAACAGGGAGCAAAACATTGTTTAAATTGCCTTAATCGCCTTTTAATCGCTCTAATTTCTCTAAGTGTTTGATCGCGGTAGATGTGAAAGTGACTAGTAACATCTATTTATACTCTTAGGGTAAAAATGTGTTTCTTTCTCTCTACAAACTCTAGAACAAGCAAACCTCCAGAGTCTGTACTCGGGGATTCCATGCAGCCACATCTTCTTGCTAAAGAAGACATGATGACAAAGAATCTTAGAGTCCGGGATCTGGCTGACTCAAGACAAACCAACTGTAGGAATGGGTCCTAGAGACAAAAGAAGACATAAGCCAAAGAAAAACAACCCTCATGGAAGAAAAGCCCGGAGGGAAACAAAATAAACCAAGGAAAAAGCAAAAGTGAAAAGGGGGACCCAATATTTTGTCTACAAAATGTTGTAACGGGTATGCAGGGCATAAAAAATGGTGACTATCTAGGATGAATACCTTAGCGCATTCAAGAACTTTAGAATCTATGGTTAGAAAAAATAAATTAATCCTTACCTGAATAATTTTACTTGGAAAGCACGAGGCGTCTGAGAAAATTGGACTCACCATTGATTCAATCTTTTGGTCTTTTGTCAGTTGTGAAGTGTGTGCTTTGAAAGAAACCAAGGTGATGACCTATGGGAGTGGTAGAGAGGTAACACTATGTATGAAAAACTAGAGTCACCATATCTTGCACATTTCCCCCAGATACTAGAATTCTCTATTCTTCAGTTGTTTTCTTTTCCATTTCTATTCTCGATGGGAAGGTCGTACTTCCTTCACCATGCACCTTAAGCTTAGCTAAGTTTAACAGTGGTACTGCTTTCACCTTGCCATCCACCTTTTAAATTTTTGAATAGGAGAGAATTTCTTGAACCCAGGATATTTTAATTATTTTTAGGCTTGGTCAACAACTAGTGCCAATGATTTTCCCTCAAGGTGTCCGATTACTTGTTTATTATATTTTCTTTTAACTGATGTCCAGACTGTCAAGATGTGAATCTAATGAAGATTACCCATAACCTTTTTACCATACTTAAAAAATAACTCCGGAGTGTGGACAAATTCCACCATGCTAATAATGGATTCTGATTTCACTAGAATACACAAGGTACCATTCAAAACAATAGATGTCATGTGAAGCATACCTATCTACAAGAAGTAGGAAACACGCTGGAAACTTGAAAAACAAGAGAAAACAAAGAAATCCAAAAACAAAGGAAAACATGAAAAGGAAAGGTGATCCTGGGGACGACCGATAAACTATTTACAAGGCAAAGATACTCCAAATGGAGCACTGGGAAAGATATTTACAAGAAATAACTTTACATATACTAAAAATTCAGACAAATTCATCACCTACCTTACTCAAAGTAGTGCTTGAGAAACTTCCCATTGATAGGAAATGGGATGGCTTCTCCTGTCATAGTGTTGAGGCGATAAGTATTTACCCCGTAGATCTCGAATATCAGATATGGTATGAGCCAGATTCGTTGAAACTTGGTGTGCTTTCCCTTCTTTTCCTCAGTATTGTCCCACAAAAGGACCAAGTCTGAAATCTAAAAGGCCTTGTACTAAGCTCTTCAGTCAAACCATCATTTTAATACTGGTTGGTGACACGCGAAGTGTTCAAGGGTTGCATCTCTTTATTCCTCCATTCACACTAGGTTCAAAAGCCGAACCTCCACAATGTTATCTTGGTTGCTGAATTCCTACATAAATTGTAAAACTGGGATTTGTAAGTTGATGGGGAATACTAGATTATGGCCATAAACCAGATGGAATGGGGATGTCCCCAGGGCTGCCTTTATTCAGATGCAATCCACCCAAAGGGTGAATCTAAGCTTTTGATGTCAATCCTGGTGCTTTTGTTCTAACATATGTTTGATCACCTCAAATAGATTTTTATTGGTCGATTCAACAACATCATTTCCCTAGGGGTAATAGTTGTTAGAGAACTTCATGGTGATCTTTCTTTCATAGGTCCATTCGAGTAATTACACCGAAGAAAATGATAGACCATTGTCACACACTATAGAAAATGGCATTCCAAAATGGGTGACTATGTTTTCTTCAAGGAATTTAATGACTACCTCTGCCGTGTTGTTTTTACAAGGAATCATTTTAGACCACCGGGTGCAATAATTGGTAGCAATCAGAATGTATCGGTGCTTGGAAGAAAATTTGGGGTTGATTTCCCTAATAAAATGAAATGCCCATTGGGTGAAGGGACTAGCTTTGAAGACCGGTTGCAAAGGCATGGATGGGTTCCGCTCACGATGTGTTGTTGTTTGACAAGTATGACATCTCCTAACATGAGTATAGACATCCTTAAAGATACAAGGCCAATAGTATCTGGCCTGAAGGATCTGATGGGCAGTGGTGTCAGTTGAGCCATGCCTGGTTCCAAACTGTCTGTGAAATTCATTAATCATCCTTGCAGCCTAGTCCCTGTCTATGCACTAAAGGTATACCCCTTCATAGGTCCTGTGGAAAAGCATTCTATTTTTAATCATGAAGTGTGCGCTATTCAGCCCCAAGGTGCGACATTTGTTTGGGGGTAGCCCCTCCAAGCATCTATTATTCAACAATAAGTATACTAGGTTGGTATACCATGGGTCTTGAGTGATGGAATCCACTGTATAGGTTTGGCATTCGATGTCTGGAGTTCCTTCTACCATCACTCTACATAGTCCCTGGGCTCAGACTATCTTCATAGGTTGCATTTCCAAATCATACTCTTGGAGGATGGCCATCCATTTCCCCCGTCGTTCAACCAATTCACTCTGCAGGAGCAGAGACTTAATAGCCTGGTCCAAGATTATAGCGTGCACTTTTCTCTAGAGAATATAATGCCAGAATTTCTTCATGGCACAAATGAGAGAAAAGTCTTTCTTTTCCAATGATGAATACAAAAATTCAGAATTCTTAAAAGGGGAGCTCATAAAATCTATTGGTCGTTCTTCCCCTTTGGCCTTCTAGGTCAAAACTACCATGGCAAAATGTGGTGAAGCAAAGGAGTATATGTGAGAAGGGAGGGAATAGTCTGGACTTGCGAAGATTGGTGCCTCCATGATTCTTTGTTTAATCAGGGCAAATGCCTACTTTGCTTCAAGACTCCACTCAATCTTTGTATCTTTCTTCATCATCTCATTGAATGGATTCACTATCTTGGTGAATCCAGTAATGAACCGCCCAAATTTTTTTATCTTCCCGAAGAAAGATCTCATTTCTTTGTTACTGTCGGGCATCCGTAGATTCAGCAGTGATTCAACTCTCTCAGGGGAAATGGATATACCCTTCTCGTAGATGATATTCCCAAGCATCTTCCCTTCAGTGATTCTGAATATGCATTTCTTAGGGTTGAGGGATATTCCATACCGGTGACATCTCTCAAAAATCTGGGCGAGGTGGGTGGAGTGATCACGCCTGTCCCGGGAAAAGATGGTCAAATAATCCATGTAGATGATTATGCACCATTTTACTAGGCCTTCAAACGCAATGTCCATAGTCTTTTGAAATGTGGCCCCTACGTTGATCAGGCACATCCTCCCATATGCAAACATTCCCCACTTGGTGGTGAACGTCATTTTGTCTCTATCTTCATACTTAACCATGACCTGGTTATACCTGTAATACCCCTCTAACCCTAATATAAGTTTTGTGTTTTTGAAGGAAGTGAGATCTTTTGATGTTTTCTTACAACTTAACTTGTTCATGATACTTGTTTGATCTATTCCTATAGTTTTTTTTAATGATTTCATCAACTAGT
>MU227349.1:75969-132124 GCA_018584345.1 Thuja plicata
TATTGATTAGATACTAACCCAATGCTCAAGATTCTAACCTTCACTAGGATGATGCTACATGCTTGGTGTGTGTGTGTGTGTGTGTGTGTGTGTGTGTGTGTGATGTGTTTGCATGAATCAAGACAAAGTCGTATTTACTCACATAGCTGAGGTCCACATGATTTATCGATCCTTGTCATCTATCTACAATGTCTTCTTATATGTATATCTATGCACATGTATTTATTCTCTATGATGCAGGCTTGCAGATACAAGGCATCGACTTCACCTGGCCTCATAGGTCTGAGCGTACCCTCAAATCCTCAGTGGTTTTTTTTATGGAGATAGTACTAAGGCCCTTGCATGAGTCTTCCTTTGTCATTATTCCAATTTGGGAATATTAGGGTTCCTTCTTTTTCAGTCAACCTTTGGGTGAAAAACCCAGATAAAACACACTCGGTTGGGCATTGTTGTAATTAGTGCCTTGTGGTCACTTGCATTCATTTGGTTGTGTGATTTATTTAACTATTTTATTTATTTCTCCTTCTTGGTATTATTCTTAGTTAATTTTTCTATGTTGTGTTTCAGAGCTTCATGCTTGGTCAGGAGTTTGGATTGACTTTCCTTGTTAACTTTGGTTGACCTTGTTTGATCTTGTGGTTACCTTGATATGTTCTTAGTGACTGTTATAGTCTCTTTGGATGATTAGATTTATTTTGGGGCATGTGATTTTATTCTACCTCAGTGTTATATCCTATAGTAATTATAAACATGTAATAATGATGTTGTAATCTATTGCTTTATAATCATATAGATTATAGTGTTTGGTATTTGTCATGTATCAATATAAATATATAAAGAATTTATTACAGTATATTTGAGGAATATATAGTTGTGAGTTTACTCTTATATTAAGTTATTCAATAATGCCCTTTAGTTAAGAGTTAGTTAGGAGTTGGTTACCTTTCCTCACAACCTTTGGAAATATATTTATATGCACTATTTTTCATTTGAAGAGGGGAATTTTGGGGGGGCTGAATCGTTGAAGGGAGGATAACTTTTCTTTAATGGAGATTTTGGAGAAAAAATTAGGATATGTGAGGGTGAGTTTGTAAGCATATTTCTTTATGAATTTATGGTTGTATAGTCAGAAAATGGAAGCACTTCCATGGTAGACTAGTTTATCCTTCTAAGTAGGTGGTTTGGGGTCATATCAACCACCTTGAATGGGTTCCTGATGTTTATCTAGCTTTCCTCTTGTTTTTCCTCTCTTTACACTTCTTTCCATTCAGTTTTCTACATCCTGGACTGCAGATCTGAGATCTTGGACCTCAGGGTCAGGGTCGACCTTTTGGGTCTATGTCAACCTCAACCCTGACTTAGGTCAAGGTCAACCTTGACCCTAATCTAGGTCAAGGTCAACCTCAACCCTAACCTAGGTCAAGATCAACCTCGACCTTGACCCAAGGTTCAAATCTCAGGGTCTCACAGTTTCCAGATGTCGGTCTTTTCAAAAAGTTATTTCCCGCTTCCAGGTCGGCTGTTTTGGGTTCCGAAGTGGAAAATCCTAAATTTTATTTAATATAGGTCCTCTTCTAGGGGCATGGGTCTAATTGTTATTTAATTCTCCTATATCAGCCTCTCTAGAAGATTGTTCCCTAAGTTCATATAAAAGGAAGCCTTTCTTTCTCATTTTCTCTAAGTCTTCCAAGTGCAAAAAAGCTCTAACCAAGATTTTGTTCAAGCATCCATTGTTCTACATATTTCCAAGCTTTCAAGGTGTTCAAGTATTCAATTTCTCCATTAAAGATCAAGGATTCAAGCTCTCAAGCCTTTGAAGGGATTTGGTCCAAGCATTCAAGATTTATCATTCAAGCCCTAGATCTAGCCATCATGATGGTGTGATCTTCCTTCAAGATCCTTTGTGCATCCTCAAGACTCATTCATTCTCCCTTCAAGGTGGATTCCAAGCATACAATCATGGAGGTTTATGGTTTCTAAAGCCCATGCTTTCATATTTACATACTTTCTTACATTTGAATTACATTGGCATATCTATTGATTATCATAGCTTAATTGTTAGATTCAATTCTACTACTTGCTAGCATTCTTATTTCAATTATTGATTTCAAGGTTAATTCCTAAATTGGGGTTTGACTAAGGAAAACCCCTCTCCCACAACAAACAAACCTCTTTTTCTTGCAGGTACAGGTTTAGGACTATAGATTTGAGACCAGATCTGGATACCCTTTTCGGTTTTCTTTCGGACGACGCAAACAGATTCTCTATCAAGCCTGTGCAGGTCAAGGTCGACATTATTGGGTTAGGGTTGACATTTGTGGGTCAAGGTTGACCTTTTTTATAAGAAGACATTAGATCAGAAAAATGTTTCTGGGTTTTGTTTGTCTCTGCGTTTCAATTCTGAATCATACTTTAGTTTTTCTAGAAATAGAGTACAGACCTTAGAAAACATCATTCTTTGATCTGCAATATTTTAAGGTTAGTGCAATTCTCCTATCTATTTAAATTCAAATCTTTAATCATTCTAAATCTATCACACATTTACATTAATTTCAAAACACATTTTAAGAGGGAAACCTAGGATCTCCTTCTTTATTCTTATTTCCAATAGATTGATTCATTTATGCATTTATCCTTTTTGGGTTGATCAATTTGGATCCTTCCTTTATGCATTTGAGAATAAAATGGAATATCTTATTTATCCCTCCACTCTAAACATTAAATGTAATGTGATAAGTGATTTGAGTATCAAAACACTCTTATTCCATAAACATTATTTTTCTCCTTTACATTTTTGTGAACCCGTGATAGACAACTCTTTCTTTTTGGTGTTAGATTTGCATTTCATATTAGATCTTGCATGCATATAGAAGTAGGTTTTCTTTTATGCTCTTGAATTTATATTTCAAAGGTTATAAAAATCACAAAATGTCTTTAAAAATACAAAAAAAATTACATTTTTCATCGTGTTCAACATGTATATTTTTGTTTTAAATACTTTGATGAGGCTTTTGTTGCTAAAGAGGATAGATCCCATAATGAGGTACATGGAAATGAGGATGAAATTTGTTCAAATAATATCTCCATTGATCCTATTCCTATTTTATCCTCCTTTACAATCTCTGCAATTGACCTTTACCATAGAAGTGAGTTAATGATAGATGTTACTTCTTCTCCTAATATATGTCTTTTCTATGAGCCTACTTTTGAATACAATTCTTTCCCCTTTAGGTATCAATCTTTAGGCGCTCCTACGATGTGCTTTATAATCCTCCTATTTGGAATGAACCTTTGGATTTGGATGTTGATTACTCTCTTCCTCATCAAGCCATTATGGGTGATTCTACTTTTTGGGATGAACCCTTGGATAAAGACATTGATTTATCTCCTCCTTGTGAAGATGCTTTGATACAAGAGGGTGATTTATTAATGGATGACATATTCATACATAATGATGACTCTTTCTCTAAAACACACTCCCCGTATGTGGACATTTTAGAGAAAGAAGAGAACATTATAGATTCTTTACCTCTAATTTGGATTCCTTCTAGTAATGAGACATTAGCGAGGAATGATATGAATTCCCTTAATGCTCTCCTTCTTAGTGATGATCCTATGGAGAATCAAGCTCCTACCCCATCTTATCCTAGGATTTATTCCTTTATTTTCCCTTCTTTTGAATCTATCGAACATACTAATGATGACATAGTGACTACTAGAGTTCAATTGACTTCTTTTCATATGGATTCTTGTTATGGTCATAGTTATCATTTACTAGTTAAACAAGGATTCCATAGTCAAGGATGTGCTAAGCATAAACAGGGAATTCAAATGCCCTTATAGAATGGGGGGCATGAGCATTCTTATGGATTGGGATATAATCCTCAACAATACATCAATGATACCAACATCTTAAATAACATTTCAAAACATGATGACCCTATGAAGGACTTTGACCAAGAGGTTTTTCTACCTAAGCTCCTTCATGTTAAGATGATTACTAGACCTAAACGCAAAAAGAAACATAGTCTATACTTGAAGATTCTTCCTTTTTGTGTCTATCATACATTTCAAGATCACTCTAATGAATGTCATGCTTTACATCATAAGATTAGGTAGCTCATTGATAGTGAAATTATTTATATATCGTGTGGAAATGAGTTGTATTTCAATACTATTTTCTCTAAATAACATTTGTGTTCCTATTATGGAACTCCATCTTATGTAAACAATGCTAGCCTAATCTTTGGGGGCTCGTTATCTTGCATAGTATTGTGAGCGCTATAATAGGTTTTCTTTCATCCTTGTTCCCACACTTGGGGGGCAAGGATGCCATCTCCTTCTTTTTTGTCTTTTCAGGATCCAATTTTCATTGGTTAAGCAGTATCTATCTATTATGTGATATCCAACATACATGAAAATTTTGGTTTTCATTAAGGATCTATGTCTTTTATTATAAAATATTTCATTGTTTGACATTCGGTTTCCATGGTTGACAAATCTCTCACCTTGGAAACTGAATAATTTGTTATCCCTCACAAGGGTTACTTTTTCACTTCTCACATGATATCTCTTTGCTACAATATATCTTGATATAATTTGATATATCCCTTGCTTTCACCCCCGGGGGGCAAGGTATTTTCCTTCTTCCTCTATCTAAGGATCTAGTTTCCTTAGCTTAGTGGTGTGTGTTTATCTTACAACATTATTTCCTTATAAAGATGTATGTTTTTTACTATGGATACCCTCTTATATTAGAGGTGATCATCCTAGGTCATCACCTATTCTTTATTTTGTAAAATATGCTTTTTATAAACTCTTTCTCTTGCTTTGGGTTAGAGTTTGATTCCTTCATCCGAAGATTTTGCTTCCTCTTGATTACAGGGGGCTTTGTGATTGAATCTTTGGTCCCTCTTTTCTTTAGAAGATGACATTTTATCCTAAGCACTCCTCTATGGTGAGGGTCTTGTTGATGAGATCTCTTCCCTTTTGAGGATCCTTTTTCCATAAGTGACATATTCATTTCACAATTATCTATGTTCTTGGATGTAAGAGTCAATGCTCTTCGCTAAGAATATGGTATACATTGTTGTTAAGCTGGATATCTCCTTACCTTGTGAAGTAGGTATCCTCTTTTCTCTTCCTTATCCTGCCTAGTGGGTATTCATGATAAGGAGGGGGGCATATATAGGGTCTCCCTTGTACTATAGTTTACATTTATTTACATTTTGCAGTATGCAAAATCCTTGGAAGGTAACGCACATAAGTTGCTAAATCCTGAAGAGACAAACATTTTTACTTTTATGTTTGCTAAATCCTTGGTAGGTAATGGACATAAGTTGCTAAATCCTGAAGAGACACACATTTTTAACTTTTATGTTTGCTAAATCCTCAGAAGGTAATGCACATAAGTTGCTAAATCTTGAAGATATACGCACCCTTTTTATTTTTTTGATATGCTAAATCCTTGAAAGGTAATGCACATAAGTTGCTAAATCCTAAATGGACACGCATTTTATATTCTATAGTGATACAAGAATGTAGATCTATGGATATTTTTAAAAGTCATTAGAAGACGCATTTACAATTACAAGCACAGTTTAAGGGTGAACCTATTTGAGCTCTCCCTCCATGGTGATTCATAGTAAGGTGGGCATCTTACTAGGTGAGGTAATCACTTTCTCTTTTTCTCTCTTTTTCTTTCGTGCTAGTAGGATTAGATCATGAAGCTATGTTATCTATGGTGTTGTTCTTGTCTTACTTATGTAGTCATATATGTTTTCTATGATTGATTGCTCTTTACTTTCATATGTTTATTTATGTATGTTGAGTGAGAATCCTTGGTCTAGGGGCTCCTATCCTTGACTTAGTGATATTCTACTTCATTGTGATCCACCAGTGTCTTTCTTCTAACTTTGTTGTGAGCATGTTTTATTTCTATACTCTCGCTAAAGTGGGGGCTAAATGTATAGTCAGAAAATGGAAGCACTTCCATGGTAGACTAGTTTAGCCTTCCAAGTAGGTGGTTTGGGGTCATATAAAGCACCTTCAATGGGTTCCTAATGTTCACCTAGATTTCCTCCTATTTTGCCTCTCTTTACACTTCTTTCCATCCATTTTTCTGCATCCTGGACTGCAGATCTGAGATCTTGGACCTCAGGGTCAGGGTCGACCTTTTGGGTCTATGTCAACCTTGACCCTGACCTAGGTCAGGGTCAACCTTGACCCTGACATAGGTTAAGGTCAACCTCAACCCTAACCTAGGTCAACATTGACCTTGACCCTAACCTAGGTCAAGGTCAACCTCAACCTTGACCTAGGGTTCAAATCTCAGGGTCTCACAGTTTCTGGATGTCGGTCTTTTCAAAAAGTTATTTCCCGCTTCTAGGTCGGCTGTTTTGGGTTCTGAAGTGGAAAATCCTAAATCATATTTAATATAGTTCCTCTTCTAGGGGCATGGGTCTAATTTGAATTTAATTCTCCTATGTTGGCCTCTCTAGAAGATTGTTCCCTAATTTCATATAAAAGGAAGCCTTTCTCTCTTATTTTCTCTAAGTCTTCCAAGTGCAAAAAAGCTCTAACTAACATTTTTTTCAAGCATCCATTGTTCTACATATTTCCAAGCTTTCAAGGTGTTCAATTCTTCTTCTCAAGCATTCAAGTTCTCCATTGAAGATCAAGGATTCAAGCTCTCAAGCCTTTGAAGGGATTTGGTTCAAGCATTTAAGATTTATCATTCAAGCCCTAGATCTAGCCATCATGATGGTGTGATCTTCCTTCAAGATCCTTTGTGCATCCTCAAGACTCATTCATTCTCCCTTCAAGGTGGATTACAAGCATACAATGATGGAGATTTATGGTTTCTAAAGCCTATGCTTTCATATTTACATACTTGCTTACATTTGAATTACATCAGCATATCTATTGAATATCATAGCTTTATTGTTAGATTCAATTCTACTACTTGCTAGAATTCTTATTTCAATTATTGATTTCAAGGTTAATTCCTAAAGTGGGGTTTGACTAAGGCAAACCCCTCTCCCAACACAAACAAACCTCTTTTTCTTGTAGGTACAGGTTTGGGACTATAGATTTGAGACCAGATCTGGATACCCTTTTCAACTTTCTTTCGGACGGCACGAACAAATTCTCTGTCAAACCTGTGTAGGTCAAGGTCAACATTATTGGGTCAGGGTTGACATTTGTGGGTCAAGGTTGACCTTTTTCATAAGACAACATCGAATCAAAAAAATATTTCTGGGTTTTGTTCGTCTCTGCATTTCAGTTCTAGATCAAACTTCAGTTGTTCCATAAATAGAGTATAGACCTCAGAAAATAGAATTCTTTGATCTGTAATATTTCAAGGTTAGTGCATTTCTCCTATCCATTTCAAGTCAAATATTTAATCATTCTAAATCTATCACACATTTACATTCATTTCAAAACACATTTTAAGAGGGAAACCTAGGATCTCTTTCTTTATTCTTATTTCCAATAGATTGATACATTTATGCATTGTTCCGTTTTGGGTTGATCAATTTGGATCCTTCCTTTATGCATTTGAGAATAAAAGGGAACATCTTATTTATCCCTCCACTCTAAACATTAAATGTAAGGTGATAAGTGATTTGAGTATCAAAACACTCTTATTCCATAAACATCATTTTTCTCCTTTACAATGGTTATCTTTTCTTTTGGGAGAGAGACATTTTTGTGAGAGTTTTAGTAGTTGAGAGAGGGATTCATTGCTATGGATTTTTGATTTCTTTCATGGAGATTTTTGAAAGTGGACAGGGTTTGAAGGATGCATCTCAAGTTTGGATTTGTCTTCCTCTTTTGTCTCCTTCTTCAGTTGAATCTTCATAGGATTTGAGGTATGGATTGAATTTATTGGTTTATTAAAGTATATGATAAAATATGGATATATTTACATATTTTTATGATTTAATATATCTATAATTTTCATTCCTGTAGTTATTTAAAAGTTTGGAGTTTTTGTTTATGAAAATTGTCATGTGTTTAGGATTTTTAGCAACCCATTTTTGGAGATCTATTATCATAATAATGTAAATTACATTTATGGTGTTTATAAATTGGTTTTCCATGAGTAAAATTCACATATCTGAAATGGGTATCTCTTTGATTTTATTTTTAGGGTCGAATTAATGCCTTATTATTGACATTATGGAACAGTATGCTTATCATTTCTTGATTCCAATTTTTTTCTGTCAAATGTATTCATATGTTACAGACTTTTATGATAGTATAAAAGTCATAATTTTATATATAATGTATCCTCAAATGTCTTATATTTTATTTCCAATTGGTTTTGATGATTTTTATTGTGTTTTGTGATAATTACAATCATTTTAGTGAAGGCAGGTCTAAACCCTAACCAGAGTTTTATGTTTTAAAAGAAAAGTCATAAATCTCTTTCCCACTGTTGGATCATCACCAAAATTAAATTGAGATTATATAATGATGTTACCTAAACCTCCACTGAATCAATTGGATTTATTATTTGTTTTGTGGAAGATATTGGCAACTATTCTATGATTGTTATTCGTTGCATTTAATCCTTTCAGGGAATATATTAGTTTAAGAACATTACCAAGTTTTAGGGTTTTGTATGGTTACCAGAGGATATTAGGATTTTTATTTGTTGGTTTGGACCTATGCGTATTCTTAATATGTTTATAATATCACTCTGATGTCTTCTTATGTGTTTGGAACATTCTGAATGTCATATCAGGGTTTAGGGTTGTCCAGTGGACTAGGGATAATATATGTTTTCCTAAACTCAATCAATTGTTGTTATGATATTGATATGAAATATTGTATACTAAATAATTGATCTATTATGTTATTATTATGATTTTATGTAGGTTAGGGAACCTAAGTACACTAGGTGATTGGCTCACAGTGAGGGGTCAGGGCCCTAAGTGGCTAGTACCAGGATAACCCACTGGTGAGTTGTTTAATCCAGTGAAAATATTAATAAAATTATGGGAAGGGGTACTACACATTAACTAAGATAAGCCTCATCCATGCCGGTAGTGCTAGTATAAGCTATTGATGGGAGTAGGAGAAGGTGCTATTGCAATAGCAGAGTCAAACAGTCTCATCCCTATGAGAGATGTTCAGTTCCGCATGTGCCTACTTGGGCATTGGGGCCCAAAGGGGATTACCAGGATAACCCAAGGGGTGAGGGCTATGCAATGACACTCATCTAGGTTGTAGCTTAGAGTCCCTACCAATTTTTATCATGCCTCTGGTAGTCCTTGTGGTTTTCTTGTCTTTCCCTTTTGTGTTGTGAATTTGGGGAAAAGTTACCACCACCTTAGGAATGTCCTAGTTGTTACCTCTTGCATGGGCCTTTAGTTCTATCTCCTAGCTTGGGGGAGTGGGCCTATTGGTCCCACATGGTTAGGTGGTTAATACTTATATCGAGGTATTGTTCTTGGTTTTTTGGATAATCCTAGCACATGTTCCTTTCTAGATCTACAGTTGAAGACTTCCTATTGGATATTTTATTATATTGAGAGATATTTATGTATTTTTATTCATGTAATTTTAATCTCCTATAAAGAATCTTGAAGTATTGATGTTATCTAAATTCAAAGTAGTGTATTAGGGAATGGGAAGTCCTAGGTAAAAGAAAGTGAAATGAATATATGATATATTGGACATGTTATTAGCATTAAAAGAAAGTGTTTATGTTATTTCTCCTATTCTCTTATGTTGTTCATATATAAAGGAAATAATCTTAGATATAGTTATATTTAATGATGTACTACCACAATAATGTATTCTCTCTTGATGAAAGGATCAAAGGAAATTGTTGAGAAATGATAGGTTAGTGATTGGAATTATTAACAATGAATAGTTATGAATTAATAAAAAAAGATAGTAACTTGATAGTAATGTTAATGGTTGGTTCATGTTTATGGGTTACTGAAGTACCTAATTTCTACCTTATTAATACTAGTCTCTTACCTAAATGTTTAGAGGAAAGTGGTACAAAGGATAATAGATATTTATAAAATCAATATGATCTAATGGCATCAGTTGATAAAAGGAATAATGATAACTTATGGTTAACGAAAGAAACAAGTTAGGGAATTTTACCTTGGTGCATTAAAATTAATATAGATCTTTTAAGCTCATAATTAAATGCATATCTTATGCATGTAAATATTTTAGTTAATGTTGCTTTAGTAGCGACATTAGGGAACCTGTGAGGACTTAAGCTGAATAAATCTTGCATTCAAGTTGTAGATAAGTGTTTGTTTTATTTTAGAGATATGAAGTACAATAATGAATATTATTCTAGTTAAACAAAAAACAAATTACTTGCATCTTATAGATATTTTATGTGTTGTCCTCTTAGGTTTCCTAGTGGGGTGTTACAATACCCAAAGTACCCATCCAAAAAGGACATCATTTGGGATCCATTCATGATTTGTAATACCTCATCCAACGAGGGGAGAGGGTGATTATCCTTCTTAGATTCCTTGTTCAAATTGTGAAAATATACGCAAAGGCAGATCTTGCCTCTTTTCTTCCTTAAAGGGATGAGTTTGGAAAGCCAAGTAGTGCGCCAGATTGGAAAGATAATCCAAGCTGACAGCAGTTTCTAAACCTCTTGATGGATTAGAAGCTCAATCAGTGGGTTTACCAGTCTTTAATTTTGCTGGAAGGGCTTAGCATCTCATTTTAGTGGGATGGTATGGGTCATGATGGATGTGTCATAGGTTTTTAGATCCTCATACCCCCACGCAATTACATCAATGTATTCTTGGAGAACCATGAGAATCTTTTCCTTCCCCTCTGGGGAGTAGGAGGTTCCAATGTGTACCAATTTTTCTTCACCGGCCTGGCCGATGTTAACCTTTTTGAATTTTCCTCCTTTTGAGGAGGATTATATATTTTCTCGGCCCCGAGGATCCAAATCAAAGATACATTCTAGTTCTACCATCCCCTTAGGGATGTTTTTGGTTGGCAAGTCTATGATCCTGTCATCTTCTTAACCCTGCCTGATATCTTCATGATCTCTTTCTTCCATTGTCTAGTCCTCGAAGACACCAACATTGGTCATGAAGGCCATGATATGTTGATCATCTTCAAAGACCTAAAAGTGGGTGAAATTGTCTAAAATGGATAGGCTGGGGACCATCTCAATGGAAAACTTCCAGAGCCAGGAGCCAGCCATTGGCTCAAGAGTGCTGGTAGATATGGCAAGGGCATCCAGAATGTAGTTTCTTTCTAGGAAATAAGTTCAATGCCAAAGGAATTGAAATCTTCGATGAGGCTCCATGCCTAGTTGCGGTATGCGGCCATCCTTTTATCATGAAAAGTGTATTGACTCTGGCCCTGCTTAATGATCAACTCTGAATCACCCAATGCCCGGAGGTGGTTGATTCCTTTTCTTAATGCAAATAGGATTCCAAGGAACAAGGCCTTGTACTCTGTGACACTACTCATGCAGTTGAACTATAGCCTATAAGACACGAGGAAGGATTTCCCCTGAAGGTTGATCAATTCCACTCTAGCCCCACAACCTTGTTTAGACCAGGACCCATCAAACTTCAGGGTCCATAAGTCATTGTTCGTTGTGTGGGGCTAGGAAGATGAAGTGGCCTTTGGATTATTTTTTGGAAGGTTGGGAGGAGTTTCCTCTAGATCTGATGATGCGTGGGTGAGGTTTTCCTCGTGAAAAGCCTGTGGTTGGGATCCTCGCACAGACGACACCATGGGAGTATCGTCAGGATGATTTTTGGGTCCAGGAAAATCTACTTCATGTTTCTTCTCCTAGAGGGCATTGATGTGATGGTAGAAGTGGCAACAAAAGACTCACACTCTAGTTCAGAATGTTTTTTATAATGTGCCCAACACCAAGTGCTGAACAAGAGTGTAGTGGGAGTTACTATGATACCCTGTGAGTTAACTTCACCCCTTAGTTTTTCATCCAGGTCTTGAATTCTTTGATAAACTATGGGATCCTCCCCAGGGGTGAAATAAAATTTGAGGATCTCAAGGGGTCGGTACACCTTGGGGAAGTCTCAGAGAAAAGGACTTCATTTACCCTCCCAACTTTGGTGAGGACCTGCTTCATCCTGGGCTCACTTTCTACCCAGATTTGGTTAGACTGTCCCTCCTAGGGGAGCCACAAGTGGGAAAAGTGAGTGGAGAAATACCCATTGAGGGCCTTAGACCAATTTTGACTCAACAATATCCCATAGGTTTCTTGGATGTCCACCACTTGGATGTTAGTTATGTTTTCTATCTAGTGGTCTTGGATGAGTTGAATCTAGACGTTCTTTAGCTCACCTACCATTTTTACAACAGTCTTGTCTAGCTAGACTATTGCGCCTTTGGATGGAGTGGGATGGAGTTTGAGCTTCTGGCATATGGATAAAGGCATGGCATTTCCCAAAGCACTAGAATTTACCAAGAAATTATGTAGGTTCTTCCCTTGTATGTTTAAGCCTAATCGGAAGGGAGGATCCTCTGTGTTTCCCCAGAAGACAGTTGCATTGGCATTGTCAAAATTGACAATCTTGGGTGGGTGATTGACAACTTTTAGGTTTCCCAAGAGCTTCAAAAGAGACTTCCTCTACTCAAGATAGTTCAACAAAACCTCCATCAAGGTCATGAATGTGGTAGTTCGTTCTAACACCTTTGTGATGTCAAACCTACCCCCCAAAATTGTTGGCTTCCCTTGGTCGGGTCCTTATCTTGGTTAGAGCTAGACCCCTTAGGTGGGAAGGAGAAATCAATCATGTTTTCCTGGGGAGGGGTATCTTTGGGTGGTGTAGGTGTGTAAATTGGTCCTTTACCAGCCTGACTCTAAGTGTTGTAAGGAGTCTATGGGTTGGTGAAGGCATTGGCATTAAAGTTTGGGATAGATTCATCAAAGAACCCTTGCAATTGCAGTTCTTCTTTTTCTTCCTTGTCTGTCCCAAAGAAGATGGTCTCACAGGTAAAGGCACCATGAGTAGCCTCTTGTGCAGGCATTTTTGGGGGACTAGGATCGATGATTTGTTATCTGTCTAGCTGGGAGATCATGATGACCTTCTCTAGTGTAGCACATTTCACCTTAGAGTGAGAGCCAGCCTCGTGCAATCTACACCAGTTAGTCAGGGGGTAGAATTTTTCAAGCTGTGTAGAAGGACTAGATCCAACACTACCCTGAGTGGTGTTTTGGTTTGGAGGAGGACCTTCGATGTTTGCATTGTTATTCCATTTATGTTGATTGGACTCATGCTCGTTGTAGTTTCTTCCTCTAGCATTGGTATTTTGTTGGCTAGAGAAGATATTCCCCCTTTGGGAATTGGGGTTGTGGGGTCTAAAAGATCCTACCTTTAGCTAATCCATGTCCACAGCCAATGAGAACAACAATCGCCAGAGGGATTCAACCTCAGCGGATAGCTGGGTGTTCACATCATAGTGTGACAGTTGTTGCGGTTGGTTCCCAAGGAAAACAATAGCACCTCCCAGAGTTAAGAACAAAAATCCTGCAGCGACAGGAAACTGGAAGAAAGGTACTTTGAAGGGTTGTGTCGATGGTTGTTGCATTTGTTGTGTCTGGTTCCAGGCAATGAATTCCAGACCCAGTTTTGTCTATGCTTGCGATGGGTATATGTACCGGGCCTACTGGTCTATTGACAATGGTGGGGGATTCGTTGCCATCATTGGGGCACCCATTTCTTGATTGAGGTTGTATCCCTTGGCATAAGAAGTTTTGCTGAGTATCATGTTGAAAGGTATGCTCTACCCAATCCCTCCAGGAGCTTTGTTCAAACTGTGGGACAACTCCAAGGCTAAGTTGTAAACCTTTGTCAAAGTATCCCGATTATTGGGGGTGGTGGTTCTCCATAGGAGAGTGGCAACAAAAGGGTCCATTGCATTGAGGTATGTCTGGATGGTCATATCAGTGGATGGGATGAAGGGGCCCATGCACCGCTTCAAGATGCATTGGAACCAGTGGTTAAATGTTGTGAGCAGTTCATTCGGTTCCTTCCTAATGTAGATAAAATAGCTATGGGACCACACTTGGTCCACGTGTATGCAAAAGGCTTCCAAGAAGGAATCTTCCATATCTTGCCAACTATTGATGGAGTTGGCGGGCAGGTTAAAGTACCAATTTAGCTCATTCTGTCCCAAGGATAGAGGAAACATCCAGGTCACAACATATTAATGTTGGATCTGGTGTGGGTTCATTGCATCTTTGTATGCCTATAGATGCTCTTCTATGGTTTGAGAGCCTAAGTGCTAATATTGGGGGTAGATATTCTCTGAGTGCGAGGGAAGATCGTTGGTTGCACCTGGAAACTATCCCATTAGGGACCCGATGTTACCAAAGTATGCAACCATTGGGGGTCTTTGATTTTGTCTAGACTGAGCGTTAGACCTCAGGGTTGTTTGGGAGACTTGTGTATTCTGAGATGTAGTAGTTCGCTAGACACGGTTGGCAGGCTTGGCTTACAGGGTCCACTTCTTTCGAGTGGGAGGCTCAAGTTCAACAAACCATCTGGGATTGGGGGCTGATCTATAGAATCTTTCAAATCACGCAGGTGAAAAAGATCCAATCCCACTAAAGGTTTGATTCCTAAAACTATAGCTTGGGGAACCCTTGGGCAGTGTAAAATCAAAATCCTCTAAAGGGGATGAGCTCATGCCCTCCTGCTAGTGTGAATTTTTGTTGATGAGACTTTGTGACCAGTCCGCCAATAAAGTGTAAGTTGTCACCGGGTACCGGGGTACCAACCAACTTTTCCTATAAAGGTTGTCTGGGGAATAAATTCTCCCAGCCTTCAAGCATGTGAGAGTCAGGTCTCGACAGTGCGGGAGCTAAGTTGGGAGTGTGACTGTTTTGTTCAAGGGGATAGTTGGTTTTCTTGGATCATATTCTCTAGGGATTTTGTTTGGTTGGGGTTTCCTATGAGCATTTAGATTATCAAAGAAACTTCAAAATATAGGCCAGGGTTAGGAGTATTCCTTCTACTTATATTTATGCAGATAAATTTAAAACATCAACCATTCTCTAACATACTACACTAGATACTGAATGCATACAAAACCATTAGTTTATACATATCCAATAGCGAAGGGAAAAGAGGTCGTTAATCTACTTAAAAAATTAGAGAAAGGGACATTAGAAACATACAGTACAAAAGAACATTAATCCAAAGATCAGAATGCTAACAACATCATAACAAGAACTCTTCCTTCTTCATTAACAAGGTTTCCAGTAGTACTGGTGTGTACATCAACAGCTCCAAGAGAGCATTTATCTACTAAGAACTACTAAGAACTAATGAGCATTGAGCTTTGAAACTACAAGAAATGAAATGTTGAAATGTTATTGCTATGGACTGCAAAATCATCAATTTTTTTGATACCTAAAATGAGGTCACACTTCTTATTTATACACATGTTTTCCCTAAAGTTAACCTAATCTAACTTTACACTCAACAATAAAATACAATTTATGGTGGTCGGTACTACCTACACCACACTACAACAACCTCAAGAAGAACAGAGGTGTACCATGTCAGAACAATAAGACAAGAGAAGAGGTATGGTAGAATTTGCCTCGAGAAGAGAGCCAAAGGAAGAATAGAAGAAATATGATCCCCTGGGGTTCGAGGCTACATGCCTTATCAATGTAAAAGTGGCTCACTATCTCTAATGCACCAAGTGTTTAATCCTAGAGTGGTGCCTTGGGAAGACCACCTATCAGAACCATCCCTTGAGATGATGTGCCTTGCTCGGGTCACCTACTTTCTGACACTCTTAATAACTTCCTAATAATGACCAGTCAGCTCTATGGAACCTAGATGTGGGTCTTTAAAAGAATACAAAATTGTTGGATCCGCGACTCCAGGATCTGGGAGCTTGCGCTAAAAGAACAAAGAATGTTCAAAATGTACCCTACTGGTTAAAATATCCAAAATCCTGAGAACCTTATTTCCCTTTGCTATTTTTAAATGCCTCCAAAACTTAGTTCATGTCATCTTCATCTATGCCCTTAATGTCATTCCACCAGTCATGGGCAGCCTCAAACTTTTCCTCAACCTCTCCAGCCCTGTTCCAGAATTTATCTACTATTTTTACAACATCATGTGCCCAAAGCATCATCTTAGATAATCTTGATAACCTTCCTCCATCAAAGTCTCTAACAGAATGATATAGAGAATCCATTAACTTATCGTACTTACTGAGGACATAATCCTTCGAGGCGCATGTTCTAGTGGTGAAGGGGTCGACTTGAGACACCCTTAACATGAATGATTTAAATAGGCCCAAAGGATATCAAAATACAGTTAATTTCTCTCTTAGGGCCTTAACCAGTTGCTTGCATACCTCGATCTTGAGGCCAATTCTGGAGTACTGGGCCCGGAGGGACTCGAATGATTCTTCCCCCAAATTCTTGCCTCTATGATGGCCTCTTCCCCAGCATTGAAGACTTCGTCCAACTTGACCTTCCATCCTTCATATTTTTCTAAGTCTCCCTCCCACAGGGTAGTGGAGACGTTCACCTGATTTAATAGATTGTTGATCTGATAAAGATTCGGGAGTGATATCACTAAATATTGTCTTACAGCAACTATCTGCTTGGTGATCCACCTGATCACAACCTAGGCCTTCTTCTTCATGGCCCTTAGAGTATCCACATTACCCTATGCAAGTGGTAATCTGGAGGTAGAATCTTCTGGGTGGATCTCGGCCAGGGGCTACATGAGTTCTGTTAGAAGTCCAAGGAGATTCTCATTATTTTCTCTTTCCTCCAACTTCTAGGCTTGTTTATTATACCAGGCCTCTATTGCTTGGGTTGCCTCTTGCAGCAAGTCCAATTATCCCTACTTATCTCTCCTCCCTAGAGGCACCTCTATGATTGTATAGTCTTTGGCCATTACCGCCACTCCATCTGTATCTAGGGGAGGTGTTGTGATTGTTGCAACTATACTTCCTTCTGGACCAGTATGGAGGGTATGGAGTGTCCAAGCCTTCTTGGGATTCTTGGCCTCTGTATTTTAGGCCATCATTTTAGGTACGGAGAGTGGAACACCTGTTGATACCACCAGGGCCTTCCTCTTTCTTGATTCCACCAGCCATTGGGGTAGCTGGGGCAGTTTTTCTATCAAGACCTAGGTATTGGGACTCCCTTTGGAGTCTGGTAGTGCATTCTCGGTATCAACAGTGTCTTCAGGCTCTTTCTCCTTTTCCTATTCCTACTCCTTTTCCTTTTCTTTCTCTCTAGAGGCCTTAGTATTTTCTACCTTGTTGGCATCCTCTTTTGTGATGTCTAGGATCTCTTCTCCATAGGTATCAACATCACCTATATCTTTGGAGATTTCCCCATCTTTTTCAGCATCGGGTGAACAAACATTTATATCCTTGGGGATTTTCCTCTCATCTTGCTGTTGCTATTGTTCTTCTTTGGTGTCTTTCATTGAGATATCTTCCTCCATTGGAACATCTCTTGGAGGTGGCTATGGCATCTAGCCTAGGTTCAACATTGAGGCCACTATGATCACCTCACCAAATGTACTCTGAGGCAATTGGTCACCTAGAGTAACCAAAGGCGTTTGGAGTGTGATGAATGGGGGTATGATTGATCCCGTGGGTCTAGTTTCCCCTATCATCGGTTTCTCATTTGTTGTTTGCCTTGGTTCTTTCTCGGTCTCCTAGAAAGGTGTTTTCCCTCATTCAGGCCCCTTTTCTGCCTCTTCCCAATCTTCTTTCTTTGTGGCAGCTTCTTCATCTAGGACTTCATTTTTAGCGGGATCTCCTCTTCTTCCTAAGCGGTGATTTCTTCCACCACGTTATATATATCCCTATGTAGGTTCATAAGCTCATCCATGCCAAAGATATCATCAAATTTGTCATGTGGGGGAGAGGTATCTAAAATATCATTCAGTTCGAGGGAATCCGAACTGATGTCTTGATAAGGCCAAATTATTGCCTTTATTTTGTATAATTTTAAATACTCTGTTCTAGTTTTTGACAAAACATTTGTGAACCTAGCTAGTTAAAACTTGTGATAAAGTCCAGATAGAATTGATAAACCATGGGTAGATATTTGTGACATATTTTTCTAATATTATACATATAGTGTAGTTTTCATATAACCATCATAATATATGTTCTAATATCTAGATTTAATTTCATTAAGCTTGTTGCATGAATATTTCTGCATCACAACTAACTTGACAGGAGAGGAAGCAGTTGGAAAGTGGTCGACAGCTTTCAAGGAAGACTATTGAGGACCAGCTACGGTGGAGTGATCATCACAGCACTAGGAGACACGACTGCTACAATGGAGGAGCCATAATTCCAGGATGCAGGGATGTAGTGTTGCTATATTCCCTCTACACTTTATTATGTTGAACTGGTTGCCCAAGCTTTATTACCCACACCACAGGCTATTTCATTTCCATCTTCTTCTCTGACATGTTATCAGCAAGATAGTTTCTTTTCTATTTTGTAATAAGTGTTTGATCCTTTATTTATAGGGATTGGACTGATAGTTTGAAGTTAGAGAAGAAAGTTAGAGAAAGAAGTTTTTGGAAGAAAATTGTTATATCTTATAGAAAACTATTTTAAGTTTCATGTATTATTTTTATGTAATGAGTTTTTGAAATACAATGAAGTAATTCTTGGTTTACTTTCTGTGTTAATAGATTAGCAAAAACCAATAAAGGGGGCCCACTTGGCAGGTGGAATAGGTTAGAATAGAATATATTTCCTTCCAGTATTTCTAGTATTTCAGATAGAAGTTACAACTTCTTCCTGCAGCATTGTACCTTGTGAATGTTCCTGTAGCATCTGCAAGAATAGTTATAATGGATGTTCTAGGTTGAAAGTATAGGTTTAAGTAGAGTTTGCAATTTCTAGCATTCATTTCAGTAAGGAGATAAGTGTATTCTTTTCCTACAGCACTAGTGTAGGTTTCTTTTATGCATTTTTACCTTCCTGCAACATAAGTAGAGTGACTCCTTAAGGAACCTAGTGCACATATCATGCTGACCATTTCAATTATATGTCCCTAGGTTGACAAGTTAAATTCACCTCATAATAGGAGAAGTAATCCTTAGATTGAATAAACTATTCCTAAGAAAGGCCTTGAGCATGATTATTCCATACCTATTGTGAGGCGGTTCATTTTTGGCACCACTGCCAGGGATGGTGTCAAGCTAGGAACATTTTTGAGTCATTTTTTAATTCCTAGTTAGTTTTTAGATTTGTATCCCTAAAAATTGCTTAACGAGCATGAAGAATTAAATTGCATATATCGAAGAGAAAGGTGACAAGATGAATTTGAATGAGGAAATTGATGAAGTTAAGTTACCCTTTGAAGACACAAGTCCTAACTTTCCTACAACATCTTCCTCCAAAGAAAAACCACTTGATATAAGCGGCCTTTGACGTTTTGCAGAAATATTGGCTAGCTTTCTAGATAATTGCAGCCCAAATTGACCTATTGGTAACAATCCCATAGCTAATGCTCCTTTCTAGCAGCAACCCCATAATCAAATACCTCCAGTAATGGTACAACCTACTTTTCCATTTCCTCTCCCAAGCCTTATAAACAATGCTAATCTCAAAAATATACCCACATCTGCTCTTCTGAATTTTTATGGTCTTATAACGGAGGATCCTGACACTTTCTTGTTTGAGTTCAACATACTCTATCAAAGCTTTGACTATAATACCGATGCCCATAAGCTCAAGTTGTTTCCTGTAACACTGAAAGAGTCAGCCTTACGATGATTCATGGGCTTAGGAGCTAATGCAACAGGTACCTGGGATGAGATGCAGACATTGTTTCTACAGAAATACAAAGATTATTGCAAAGGGAGTGACCCAAAAGAAGATGATATCTTTAGGATGTCTCAAAAGGAGGATGAAACATTGGAGGACAATGTTTCACATATTTTGTACACAATGTAGAAGAATCCCCAGCATGTACTGGCAGAGGATTCACAAAAACTAGTCTTCTTGAGGGGGGTAAACAACAACTGTCTGGAAGCATTAGACTTGATGGCTAGTGGAGACATATCACAGTCCTCTTGGGATGACCTCAAGAAAATTTGTCTCAACTACTCAAGGTCAACTGTGAAGAAAGGAAGAGGATACCGGCGCATAGTCACAAAAGGGATTGGTTCGGGCATTTCAAAGCTGGAGATATCTAATTTTCTCACATGTTTCAAGAAAGATATTATTAATGATGTAGCTACACATCTTGACACAATGACTGCCAAGAAGAAGCATGTAGAAGATGAATCACAATTATCTGAGTACTATCCACACTGCCGCAAACAAAAGAAAGACTGCGGATGTAAGCTGGTAGCAAACCTACAAAATCAACATTTTCTAACTAACTACATGAAGATAGAAGGAGACAATGATCAAGTGTTCTTCATTGCTCAGCATCGACTATGGGCTTCATGAAAAGGTATGCCACAAGATCATCTATAATTTTCAAATTCTAACAATAATCAGTGGCAAAACCAAAGTTATCAAAACACTTCTCAGTACTCTCAACCTCATTGGTGAAACCAATAGAATAACCAATGGCCTAACTAGCAGAATAACCAATGGCCTAACTAGAAAAATAACCAATGGCCAAACCAGGAATAACTAGTGGCCTAATCAGCAGAATCAATGGCAACCACCGCAAGGAAATTGGTAGCAAACTAATCAATGGAGGGGGCCTCCACAGTGGCCTAACCAAAATTTTGGTTGTCTACAATTACCACATCCAGTGCAACCACCTGCAATAATGCCACCTCCTACAATAACTAATGCTAATCCAAAGCCAACCCAATTGCCTACTCAACCACAGCCAAATCCAAACAAAAAATAGTAGCAACAGCAAACGTACACTACTGACACTCAACAGTGCCCTACTTATTCATTAGAGATAGCTGATATCCATTTGAGGTCTGGTACCACTCTGCCTACATCTGGATATCCATTTGAGGTATGGTACCACTAGGGCTATTAAGGAAGCATGCCTTAAGAAGCCAAGATGGAAGAAGAAAGACCCTCAAAAAGTACATGTTGTAGGGCAATTAGAAGATATCATGTTAGGAATGGTGGTAATACCAAAGTATTTAGATCCTGGCAGCCCAGTAGTCAACCTAATAATAAATGGACAGACTGTGAAAAATGCTCTAATTAATTTGGGAGCAGCAATAAATGTGATGACTAAAGATACAATGCATAGGCTAAGCATAGAAGGCTTAAGAACAATAGCCACAGTGTTACAACTTGCTGATAGTTCAACTGTTACTCCAGAGAGTCTCATAGAAGATGTGATAGTTACCTTAGATTCATGGGAGTATCCTACTAATTTTCTTATCCTATCACCTAAAGTAAACTTTGATGGCTATCCTGTAATCTTAGGAAGACCCTGGATAGCCACCACTAATGCCAAAATTAATTATAGATCAGGCAGTATGACAATTTCAAATGGTCAAGCCATAAGAGAGCTAGCCCTATATCCTCCTGCCCAACCCCAGCCAGACTTGGGAGAACATATTTGGCCAGACTTAGGGGATGAGGAGGAAGAGCTGAATTCAATAGCCCAACTCATGATGTTGCATAGGCAATCTTATCTAAAGATGCAACATGAAGATGATGTGATATAGAGAATTCTTACCAATGAATGTATTGTGGCTAAAGATGTTCCAGAGAGTTCTATTTTACAACTATGTACCAATTAGGACTGTGTGTTTCCAGCAACCCCTGAAATAATTGATAAATTACTGCCAAATGAAATAGCTAGAATTCTGGTGCCCAAAGTGTTAATGACAGAGCTAACAACAACAGTGTAACTTTCCCTTGGTCGTAACCTCCATGTAAACAACAAGTTGTCCCAATCACAATTGGCATTGTTAACCAAGCTCCTCAGTCAGCATGAAAAAGCCTTTGCATGGGATTATGGGAATATGGAGGGACTAAACCCTAAACTCTGCACCCACAAAATCTACATCAGTGATGGAAGCTTGCCACTTCTTCAACCTCAAAGGAGAATAAATCCTGCACTGAGAGAAATAGTTAAAACTGAGTTCCAGAAGTTGTTGGATGCTAGATTCATCTATCCAATCTCTGATAGCAAGTGGGTATCGCCATTGGTCATTGTACCTAAGAAAGGAGGTAAGTGGCAGATATGTGTGGATTATAGGGAATTAAATAATGCCACAAAGAAGGACCACTTTCCTTTACCTTTTATTGACCAGGTCTTGTATAATTTTGCTGGAAGGAAATACTTTTCCTTTCTGGATGGATACAGTGGTTACAATCAGATAAGCATTGCCCCTGAAGATCAGGAAAAGACCAGGTTCACATGCCCTTGGGGAACATATGCCTATTCAGTATTACCATTTGGATTATGTAATGCACCTGCTACCTTTCAGAGACCTGGAATCAGTATCTTTATTGATATATCACATGATTATGGAAATCTACATGGATGACTTCACTATATTCAGTGTCACATTTAAGGAAGCTCTAAAGAACTTGGAGAAAGTACTAATCAGATGTGAGGAACATAACCTGTCTCTCAACAGTGAAAAGTGCTTTCTAATGATGCAGGAAGGAGTGGTGTTGGGAAATTTTATCTCCGAAGCTGGAATCTAGGTAGACCCTGCGAAGATAGAGGTAATTCTCACACTCCCTATTCCTACTAAGAAAAAAGATGTCAGATCTTTCCTAGGTCACGCTAGCTATTATAGGAGGTTTATCTAGAACTTTAGTCAAATAGCTAGTCCTATGTACAACTTACTTACCAAAGAAGATGAATTTGGTTGGACAAAAGAATGTGATGAATCCTTCCTGCAGCTCAAGTCACTTTTGACAACTGCACCAGTACTTAGGGGTCTTGACTGGACTTTTCTATTTCACATACATACAGATGCTTCAGACTATGTTGTAGGTGCTATCTTAGGAAAAAAGTCTAAAAACCTTGAAAATGCAATCTATTATATTAGTAAGAGTCTACATGGACCAGAGTTAAACTATATAGTGACTGAGAAAGAATTGCTAGCAGCAGTTTATGCTCTAAACAAATTATGCCATTATGTAACTGGTTATCCTATCTTTGTTCATACTGACCATGCAGCAATTAAGTATCTCATGAACAAACCTACCATCATAGGTAGGTTAGCAAGATGGCTTCTTCTTTTGTAGGAATTTGATATAAAAATCATTGACAAGCCAGGGAAAGCAAACATGGTAGCTGATAATCTATCCAGAATTCATCATGCTGAAGAAGATACTACTTTGATAGATGATGCATTTCCAAATGAACATTTATTTCATATTTTTGTCCAAAATCCATGGTATGGTTATATAGCTAATCACCTAGCAGCTAACAACATGCCCACACATTTCTCTTATAAGGATACAAAGCTTCTTGTAGAGAAAAGCTTCTATTTCTCTTGGATTGATAGCACATTATTTTACACTGGACCTGACCAAGTCATGAGGAGATGTATGAGAGAAGATGAGACATATGACATTCTGCATGCATGTCATAATGAACCATGTGGAGGACACTTTGTAGCCAAAAGAAGAACATAGAATATTTTAACAACCGAATACTACTGGCCTACACTTCACAAAGATGCAGCCAGTTATACAAGGAAGTATGACGAATGTCAAAGAATGGGCTGACCAACAAGATCAGATGAAATGCCCTTAAACCCACAGGTGGTGGTAACACCATTTGATAAATGGGGCATGGACTTTATTGGTCCCATAGACCCTCCATCCAATGGGAAGTCATACATTCTGGTGTGCATAGATTACCTGACCAAATGGGTCGAAGTAAGAGCAATCAAGCATGCCAGGGATCATAAAGCTACTAAATTTCTATATGAAGAAATTTTTACTAGATATGGCATGCCAAGAGAACTTGTTGTTGATCAAGGTACTCAATTCACTTCTAATTTGATAACAGAGCTCATGAAAGAATATAATATCAGACATCAAAAGTCAAGCCCCTATCACCCGTAATCCAATGGACAAGCAGAAGTTACAAATTGGGAAATAGAAGTAATCTTAAAAAAGACACTTCATTTGCATTGTCGAGATTGGAACAGCAGACTATCAGAAGCCATCTAGGCATATAGAAAAACATGGAAGACCACCATAGGGTTCACTCCATTCAAATTGTTATATGGTAAAGCAGCAATGCTACCGATTGAATTTGAACACAAGACATTAAGAATAATGTTGGAGTTAAATATTGATCTTCCTATAGCATAGAGAGAGCGCTTGCTACATTTCAATTCTTTGGATGAAATGCGCAAGTCTACCTTGTAGTGCATAGAAATTGTCCAAAAGAAAAGGAAACAGTGGCACAACTCCCATATTAAGAGTAAGCAGTTCCAAGTTGGAGATTGGGCATTGTTATATGATTCTAGATTACAAGATATACTAGGAAAGCTACAGACACGATGGATGGGTCCATATGAAATAAGCTATGTATTTACAAATGGAGCAGTCCAGTTGACCACAATTGACCCTGTACACTTCAAGCTATTAGTCAATGGACATAGACTAAAGTGTTATCACCAGCCACAGATGAAAGAAGGCTTCCTGTAGCAATTCAACTAGCCAGTTTTAAAGGATCAACAGGTAACACTTCCTATAGCAGAGGGTGTCAACCTCCTTCCTATAGCTCTTCAATAAGAATTCCTTTGAAGTATGACCATAATAAAAACTTTATGTTTACATAAAGTTTAAATTTTCCATTTACTTTATACATTCTTCTTTTTCAACCCATTTCATTCCTTAATCTTCCATCCACCCACCTCCCACGTCATCATTTTTCTATGCTTTCAATAAAGATCGTGTGCTGACACATGCTAACCGTTGATACTATCATTCCACTCTTGCCAACCTTTCCTGGCACGTGCAATGATTAATTAATAGGTATGAGCTTTTCAAATTTATTTCCATTTTTAGCACATAGATTTTGTTGGTTATACCGAATACTGCAATAAATGTATCGTTAATGCCTTAATCTAGTTCTGTACCTTCTGCCAAGTCTGACAAGTGAGGACACTTGTCAATGTTTTTTAGGGGGTAGGGAAGTGTGCCAATTCCTAAAATGTCATTTCTATTTACTCGTTAAGATCCTCAAATCTATACTTTGGCCTTGTCTTAATTAAAATCTAGCTGCCGCATCACACAAGTGTCAAGTGTTGTACCTTTATTCCAAATAAACCCCTAATTGTTAGACTAGATGTGACCCAATATTAAAACCATGACATAACTCTCGCATGAATATCTATAATTCATTTTTTTAAAGTACATTATTATTGTTCATACCAAGACTACCAGAAGAATGTGAAAAAGGGTCTGTGGTTTTACAAGAAGTAGTTTGAAATTCAAAAGAGAAGAAGGTAATTGTCAAGAATAGAGCTGAGGTTGAATTTGGTAATCACAAATGGCAGACCAATTACAGAGGCATGAACCAATAGTTCATAGTATTTTACTTTCTGATGTTGAGGTAGTAAGAAGATTTAATGCCTGTGGATGGCTGGGATATTTCTTAAAATTGAAAGAGTTTGACGAGGAAGCAACAACAAAATTTGCAAACACATTTGATGAAGGCCAAGCAACGGTATGGGGGTTGATAGTCATTGGTACAAAGGAGAAAATAGTGAAAGTAACCGGTTTGCAAGCAGCAAGGGAACACTACCCCAATGTGCATGATGCTAGGTCAGCTAGGGCCCAGTTTACCCTGCCAGGTGACCCTCCTCTGGAGATCACTAAACAGGGGTGCAAAAGAATGTCCATTCCTCCACTATATCATGAGTTGGCCATGCACATTATTAGGTATTTCACCTATGAAGGAATATTTCTAGTTTACATGCGCATCATTTTAAGCTGATTAGTTATGTATGACATAATATCCCAATGAATGCCCCCAATTTCTTGTTTAATATGCTGTGCATTAGTGCCGAGGAAACCCAGAAAGGAAATGACAATTCTGTTACTCACCATGCCCTAATTAAATTACTCATAGAATGATCTCTTAGGGACATCTCCCCTATGGCATGGGCAGAATTTGTCCATCATAAAACCCTACAGCCTCAAATTGCCCCTAATGTGCAAATTAGCCAAGATAATATAGTTCCCCCTGACCTAGTTGCTGAGCAAAGTACACAAGGGGAAAAAACCAAAAATTTATAAGAAAATGTTCCTTTACCCACTCACATGATCAATATACCTACTTCCACCCAAACAAAAGGAAAATGGAAGTTAGTGGGAGAAAATTCGGTTCCTGTAGCTAAGCCACGAAACCCTATAGTCTCGAGAGGAAAGAAAATGAAGTCAGTTCCTGTAGCCACTACTCCTGCAGCAAAGAAAACAAAAAGGGTTAGTAAGAAAAAGGCTATAGAGATTGAGGAAATCCCTATAAGAAGAAGCTCTAGGATGAGAGGGAAGATTCCTAAAGTACCCATCAAAATCCAATCCGCTTCCCCCAAACAATTTGAGGAGGAAACTCCTATTCATATTGTTCTGGATGATTCTCCCAGTCAGTCTGAGATTCCAGACATTCCTCAAAATCTTGATGAGGAGTGTGAAGCTGAGCCAAATTTATGTCAAAATGACCCAGGAGTTAGTCATCAGGATGTTCCAACCCATGAAAAAGAAACCCTTATAACTCACCAGCTAGCTCGCATAAGAAATGCCCTAGTTTCCTATAAGCGAACTTGGTTAATAAATTTCTTAGAGAAGTTATTGAGGGAACAAAGGAGGAAGAATAACCAAGATGAAAATAGTGGTCCAATTACTCTACAAATGCTTCTCTTCCAGTTATATAATAAGCATGTTCTAACAACCACTCTATGGGGAGAAGAGAAAAATAAATTACAGAAAGTAATAGCTTAACAAGAAGAGGAAATTGCAGAATTAAAAGATCAGTTGGCAAGACAGAAATAGAGAATGGAACATGCCCTTAAGCCGACTGACCAGATAATTTCTTGTAGACAACCACCTAAGGTCTATACCATCTATCTAAAATAATAATTCCTCCTATTCCAATTGGTGATGACCCTCAAAGATGTAAACGCAGAGTTCAAAATAGCCCAGGGATTTTATGGTTTATACCAGACCCTTCCATCTTGGCAACAAAACTTACTCTGTGAGTTGTATGTGCATAATTTCATCATCCCTACAAAGACTAAATGGAACCCCCTACTTTACATAGGGGATATACACCTAAGGGCTCTAATGTCTTGGAAGCACAACGAGGCTAACTATGATAGACAATTGGATAATTACAAAGAACTTGAGAAAACGGAACCCCTACCATTAAGAGCAAAAAGAAGTCAACTAGAAGTAATCCTAAGGGATTGGTTCAAACTGACATATGGGAATATTAAAAAGGAAATAAGAGATAAAATTTTCAAGCTCAAAATAGATATGTATGCACAATATGACAACATGTCTTATTTTGTCTTCCAAAGAGCCTTAACCGGTGCCAGAAGTAGATGGGGCAGATTATCAGAGGCATTCAAAAGGTCAGAACCACACAACCCCATTAACCTTGAAGCAACCATACACCGAGCACCAAAATACATGGAACTAGGTAGGCAAATCAGGTAGGAGCTCTGGTGTCCACTAACAATGCAGCCACCCATGCTCCTTTGGCCCTTGTATGACATCAACACTGCCAGGCTTGATAGGCTACAGGAGGATCACAGAAGGGAAGTTTTGGAAAGAACAAGAGGATTCTACTACTCCTTCAAGATCCAGAGGCAAGGAAGAACTGAAGTTGGTGACTTTAGGTCAATTTCTAGAAGATGCAATGCTTGAGCAGAAGCATTTGATTAACCAAAGGGAAGATGATAAGGCCAAATTATTGCCTTTATTTTGTATAATTTTAAATACTCTGTTCTAGTTTCTGACAAAACATTTGTGAACCTAGCCAGTTAAAACTTGTGATAAAGTCTAGATAGAACTGATTAACCATGGGTAGATATTTGTGACATATTTTGCTAATATTCTACATATAGTGCATTATTTCATATAGCCATCAGAATATATGTTCTAATATCTGGATTTAATTTGATTAAGCTTATTGCATGAATATTTCCGCATCACAACTAACTTGATAGGAGAGGAAGTGGCTGGAGAGTAGTCGACAACATTCAAGGAAGACTGTAGAGGACCAGCTACGGCGGAGTGATCATCACAAAACTAGGAGACACGAATACTGCAATGGAGGAGCCATAATTCTAGGACATAGGGATGTAGTGTTGCTATATTCTCTCTGCACTTTATTATTTTGAACTAGTCGCCCAAGCTTTATTACCCACACCGCGCGCTGTTGCATTTCCATCTTCTTCTCCGGCTTGTTTTCAGCAAGATAGTTTCTTTTATGTTTTTTAATAATTGTTTGATCCTCTATTTATAGGGATTGCACCGATAGTTTGAAGTTAGAGAAGAAATTTAGAGAAAGAATTTTTTGGAAGAAAACTGTTATATCTTACAACAAACTATTTTAAGTTTCAGGTATTGTTTTTATGTAATGAGTTTTTGAAATACAATGAAGTAATTCTTGGTTTACATTCTGTGTTAATAGATTAATAGAAACCAACCAAGGGGGGCCACTTGGGAGGTGGAATAGGTTAAAATAGAATAGATTTCCTTCCAACATTTCCAGTATTTTCAGTATTTCAGATAGAAGTTACAATTTCTTCTTTCAACATTGTACCTTGTGAATGTTCCTACAGCATTTGCAAGAATAGTTATAATGGATGTTCTAGGTTTAAAGTATAGGTTTAAGTAGAGTTTGCAATTTCTAGCATTCATTTCAGTAAGGAGATAAGTGTATTATTTTCTTGCAACACTAGTGTAGGTTTATTTTATGCATTTTTACCTTCCTACAGTATAAGTAGAGTGACTCCTTAAGGAACCTAGTGCACATATCATGCCGACCATTTCAAGTATACATCCCTGGGTTGACAAGTTAAATGCACCTCATAATGGGAGAAGTAGTCCTTAGATTGAATAAACTATTCCTAAGAAAGGCCTTGAGCATGATTATTCCACACCTATTGTGAGGCCATTCACGTCTACTGGGGGAACATCAGGCATACCAGGGTCTATGGCTGCGCTTGGTATGGGGTTCACCTTCTTCTTCTTCTTTCTTTGTAGTGGGGCCCTGGTATATAGAATATTTCTAGACTCGACCTTAGTGAACATCTATCTTCTCATTAGTGTGGCCAATGATAGGGATCCCGCTGAGTGAACATATGCCACAGGAGTTGCGAGGAGGCCGTGGGAAAGTTGTGCACTTATCTTCTGGATTGTCAGCCTCGACGCCTCCATTTGCTCTTGTATTTGTGCAATTATGGGGAGAGTACTCTTGGGAGGCACCTGGGCCAAGGAATCTTCTTTCTCCTTCCCCTTGCATGTGTTGGGTCCCGCGGCTCCAGAGGTCAAAGTGGACCTCTGAACAATTAGTCCTTTTCGGGTGCTTCTTGGACACACCCACTACAAATACTTGTGACTGTTATCTACAATGGGGTGGCATACCCCCTCAATTTTTAAATCCTCTAGGGTGGCCCAATCCAGTGGAGGGAGATGTAATTTATCTAACCTTTTCTCTTTATACAATGGGTCCTCTAGGGGCCCATCCTCTAAAAACCCTTCGGGAAACCCCAAAGATCAAGGGCTATCATCAAGCCTTTAGACATCCACAAATGCTGGCAGCCTCAGAGATCAAAACTGTACTAGGAATCTACCCAGAAATCTTTAATATCATCTATGTGCGGTGGGGACGCCAGGGGAAGTGTCATTGCTATATTACCCAGCAGATCAAAACTATTTCTGGTATGGTAGAATTCCACCAGTCCCAGACTCTTTAGTTTAGTTTTTTCCTCCTTCATCATAGAAGGACTACAAGAATAGTTCCCACAAGAGATTTTGAATGGGACATTGGTGACCTTCCTCAATGTAAACATGGCATGCAGCTCCAGAATTTGTCTATAGAATTCTAAAAGAATAATTCTATCCCTGCAATATCGAGGAAGAAGATAAAGTTTCCCAGAGAAGCCGGTCACCTGAATATATGTATGCTGCTAGAATTGAATGAAGTAATTCATGTAAGTACTCACTAGGTTCATCGCCTATTGTGATAACTGGTATCCGAAGTCCCGAGTAAGTGTCAAAATATTCTGGTAAATGAACACATCATTTACCCTACAAAAATTTGGGAAGCTAAGTTCCCACTGGACCTGGGGATAATGATCCCATGGCATCAACTCGCTGGGCCCGTTCTTGAGAATGCCCATTGTCTGCAAACCCTGAAGGGAAGGTCTCATCTGGGCCAGTGCCCATAGTATGTAGGATGTCATGTGGAACTTTGAGGTCTGGAGGATGCTCTTTAAATGTGTGTCCACATGGTTGGCGATGATAGTCACCCAATTAAAGGTCTGACTATGGGTGGTGATGTAGTAGATAAAGTAATACATCCATGCCAAGAAGTCCCAACAATGGGGCTCTCTAAAGAGCCTACATAGAAATATAATTCCTGCCTGGATACACTCTTTAAAATCCTCACGGGGAATCTCTAGCTTCATCTTTTTATAGTCCCTTCTTGGGCACTTTAACCAATAAGTGTTGAGATGTTTCCAGGAGAGAAGGGAAGCTTCTTCAAAATCCTTTAATGATGTGGACCAAGAGAGAACAACCGCTCCCTTGAAATGAGGCATCCCCAGCCCTGAAGCAAAAGTAGCTACATCTAGATTGATGATAGTTGCTGGATAGTGTATTGGTCGGGGATCAGTGAGAAAAACAACCTAATTGGAGGCATTATAGAGCATCTCTAGATGTAGTATCAGCTTCGGTGCTTGCACTAAGCATGGAAAACATGTAGCTTTGACAATCCTGGAGGCAAACATGTGTTTTTCCATATTGTCTCTGGCGGTCCTCTGTTGGTATATGGCTTGGACTAAGCCCTGCATTTCAGCCCATAGTTTAGGCTCTATGTCTATTATTCCTTGTAGCTTAGAGTCCACCTTAGACCCCATTAGATCACCCTCCCTCAGGAAATTGGAGGTTAGTGGCAATTTGGCCAGCATCTTTTCAGCCTTTATTTTTTTAGCTGCCCGAGTGGAGGTAGATGGCAGCTTCAGGCTATCAGGAGAAGTGATTACTTCAGACATTTTGATCAATCTCTCTTCAACCTACAAGACTAGATAATTGTCAATACCTAACATGATAAAAACAACATTTCTTTAGGGACTCTAGGGAATTTACCACCTGTACAAAAGTGTTAGTATACATCAAAAATCCTGTAATATTAAAGTTAACAAGGATCAGATTCTGATAAACACATGGGGCTCTGAGGCATTGGTTTAGGTGACAAAATGGAATGAATACCCAGGGGCTTCTTAGCACCTAGATTCTCGAAGAACTAGCCGTTGTCGACGTGAGTGGCAGAGAGCCGTACTTGGCTGACATGATTCATCACGTGGCCACGCTACAGGTGGTGTATAGGCATTAATGGTGACAAGTGGGCTAGCACGAGGGAAGTAAATACCAGATGGGATGGGATTGTAATTCTTTTTCATGGGAAATTAATCCTGCCATTAAGATGACATAATAGAGGAGAGAGAAAGTTGCCATGGCCTAAACCAGCAAGGTGCTGAGTTTAAACTATTGTGAATACCTTTCAGACAAGCTCGCCAATTTTGTTTGGACATGGGGAGCGTGATGAGATCACCACAAATGGAAGGATACACAAGGGATATACATTAAATATATAGAGGGCTGAAGCACAACTTGTAGGTCAACCAAAAACCTGCATATTTATAACTATAAATAGGAAATTACACCATGTATAGACTATAAAGAAACACTTACACTATTCTACAAAATATGTACAAACATCTACATTAAACTATAATTTCACAGAGGGTGGACAACCCTCTGACAGAGCCAACCCACCAATGGGAGGTGACAGAAAAGGCAACGCAAAGATGCAGCAAAATGAAAAAGAGAACAAAATCAAGCGAGGCAAAAGAAAAAATTAGAAAACCAGAAACCAAAGAGAAGAGAGCCGAAGGCCTACCTAGAAACATGGGGAATGCGGGAAAGACAAGCACAGGAGGCACTCTATAAAAATTTAACCTTCAAGTAACCATGAACAGGCATTGAAAATCATTGTTAATCAATCACTAAGCATAGGGAGAAAAGTGTTGTTTAAATTGCCTTAATCACCTTTGAATTGCTATAATTACTATGAGTGTTTGATCGTGGTAAATGAGAAAGTGACTGGTAACATCTATTTATACCCTTAGGGTAAAAATGTGTTTCTTTCTCTCTGCAAACTCTAGAACAAGAAAACCTCTGGAGTCTGGACCCAGGGATTCCATGTAGCCACATCTTCTCGCAAAAGAAGACATGATGACAAAGAATCCTAGAGTCTGAGATCTGGCTGACTCAAGACAAACCAACTCTGGGACCAGGTCCTGGAGACAAAATAAGACAAAAGCCAATGAAAAACAAGCCTTGCAGAAGCAAAGCCCGGAGGGAAACAAAAGAAACTAAGGAAAAAGCAAAAGCGAAAAGGGGGACCCAACATTTTGTCTACAAAATGTAGGGACAGGTATGCAGGGCATACCACTACATAGAGCCCTGAATAGATTACTATCACAGATGAGGATTTCACAAGAATATTGATGTTGCAGATGACAGATGGTCAGACACTACAATGGAAAATACTATTATTGACATTATCGAAGACCCCGTAGATGAAAACCAGAAAGATGAAGATGTCACTGTTGTCAAGGACCAAACCGATGAATAGGACACCACAATTGATGCTGCACAAGTACACATACCAGGACAAATGCCATTATTGATTTAGGAAATCAATATTATCTCACAAAAGGGGACAACCCCCAAGCCCAAGGCAAGCATACCCAAGGATAAGGGTAATGAAGAGCAAAAAGATACATCTAAAGAAAAGGACACAACTGATTAACACAATTTCATGGATGGAGAACAAAAAGATGGAGATACCACTGAGAAAGATGCATAGATAAAAGATGTTGATAAAGTGCAAAAAGACAAGGATGAGAAAGAAAATACAGTTGATACCATGCCAAAGGAAACAAAAGGTGAAGGTGTAGAAACACCAAAGGTTGAAAAGGAGACATCCTCAGACAACCGAAAGGAAAACACTAAGCAACAAGAGAAAGGTACAACACCTCAAAAGCCATCTAGTAGCACATCAAACCAAGCAGAGAAGCTGGCTATGGTTCTCCATACAGGTGGATCATAGAAGAAGAAGAAGAAGAAGAAGAAGAAGAAGAAGAAGAAGAAGAAGAAGAAGAAGAAGAAGAAGAAGAAGAAGAAGAAAACAAAGAAGAATAAGTTGGAAGTCACAACAACATTAGACTTTGAATCTCTCTAAGAGTATGGATAAATCTACCAAAGGAAATCTTTGCAAGAAAATCTTAAGAAGTAGCACCAAGATTCATTGGTACTGGAAAACACAGGGGACATCTTGCATTAGATTGTTCCTGACATAGATGTTGATCACAATGCCCTCATTCTAGATCAACTTGCCATCCTTACCGAAGCCATCACAATGCAAAATGTTGATGTAGAAAAGGAAATTAAGGAGCGAGTAGAACAAAAGTTTCAATATAAATTGACAGAAAAGATCAGCCAAGAAGTGGCAGAGAATAAGGTAAAGCTTTCACAGTTATAAGATCAATTAGATCTAATCATAACTAAAGTTGTTTCCTTAATACAAAATCTATTCACTTTGGAGAATTTTACTAAGGATAACAATGATAAGATAGCAAAAATCGAATCTGATCTAACTGCAAGTGCACAAATTCTAACCACTGATCGAAATGCAATCAAATTACATTATGAGAAGATGATTGAGATAAAATTCTTAAGAAAGGAACTTTGGGAAGCAGAATCATAATTTAGAGAGGAGGTTACCGAGATATAGTCTATACTATTACCAAACCTCACACTTCTACAGACTCACCTAAGTTCAGCAAGACAACTTACTTCCACCCCTGAGATGTCTATAGTAGACATCATCTATGACATGCATGCACAGATAACATTAGAGCATATGGCTCTTGAAAATCTCAAGGAGAAATGGGAGAAGATGATGGAGGAAATGAAGTCCTCACACTCTCATATTTTTGATAAGCTATAGGTATACACCTTTTCCCTTACTATAAAAAGGGGGGAAAAGGAAATATATATAGACCATATAGTAATATGGGGAAAAGGAAAAGAAAGAAAAAGGAAAAGGAAAATATAGCACAAAGTAGAAAATGATGAGATAATATAAAGAAAAGTGTACATACACACTATAATATATTGGCATATGCATACGGGGAGTCATGAAATGACTAAGTTATATACAAGGTGTTCATACTATAAATTTTGGTAGTATTCTGCACATATATGTTTTTGATACTAATGTCAAAGGGGAATATTGATAAACATAAAATTTTTCCCTTAGTATGCAATGAGAAAACAAGTTGTATAAACTATCAGTTACACTACGCTGAAAGTCAGGTTTTTAGTTCAAACCAAAAATGCTGAGCAAGGAGAAAAATGATGACAGTTTTGTAGTGTAAACTGAAAGTGCAAACCAAAGATGATAAAGTGGAACTCGATAGGAGCAAACCGACAGTGAAACCTGACGAGATGAATACAGTACAAATCAAGAGAACATAAATAGTTCAACCAGACAGATAGTTCAACAAGGAACATCAAAATATAGTCAAACTTATTTTAGAGCAAACCGAGCATCAAACGCTAAAAGTTAGTTATATCCCAAAAAAAGTGGATCTGAATTCCATGTCAGATAAAAACTCAAGTTCTATTTATAGAGTTTGTTTTGTTTTAAAACCATTACTTAAGGGACAAGAAATATTATTTTAATTATTTTAATTAGTCTAACTAATTAAAAACATGTAGACTATGAGATCAAGGTCAAGTTGTAAACCTTTGATCATAGAGTTAATTTTGTAATACATGAAACTACATTAGGTCAATCTATGCTATAAATAGATGTTGTAATCATTTATTGTAGAGGATGAGAGGATGAATGTAGCCAATGAGCACATCTATGGATCAGACTGTGAGTTTCAAGAGGCAGAACAACAAAAGATGAATTTGGTTATCAAGAACCAAGATCAAAGGCTACCGAGAAACAGAGGTATTAATCAATCACATTAAGTGATACATTTAGACATGTGAATTATAATGGATCTGTAATCAGAAATTGTTAGATTGCATACACTCAGGTTAATGAGTATTTTTTTCGACATTCTAACAAGTGTAGAAAATAGAATAAATCCTTTCAAGAAAGGTGGATTTAACAATCCTATTGTAAATCTCTTAACTGAGCGCACACTAAACAGTGTTGCTAAATCTCTAAGTAGAGTAGACCTTAACCAGTCTCCACATAATACTCCTAATAGGGTAGATCATCATAAGTGATCAAATTGTAAGGCTTAACCAACCCCTTCCAATCTGCAAATATTGTAGATTTTTTGGGTGTCATCCCCACTGCAATTTTTACCTTCTAATAGGGGTTTTCTACGTTACTATATCATGTGTTATGAGTCAATTACTTTCATGAATGTTTCTATGAATATTTACATGTTTGGTAAAGTTAAAGAATTGATATATCTTACACAATGACAATATAGAACAGATGGTTGGTATTACAATTGATTACATAAAGGCTAAAAGATAAAAGAGATAAAAGTTTTAGAGGTATTGATTCACCCCTCCCCTCTCAGTACACACTTCCCATTATTTCCAGCAAAAAATATCATATTTTATTCGTCAGTAGCCTTATCTAGTTCATCCTAAGCCTTCATTTGTACATCCTTCTTTGTAATCATCTAGTAGTCAATTCCCAAGCATAGCAAATGTGTTCTCATCTTGTTCTTCCAACTTTCAAAGTTTTCAAGATGAAACTTCAGACTATGCTTCCTTTAGAATGACATCTTCAGGATCACCTTAAGTTGTTAATCTCTCTCTCTAAGGACCAGTTGCTCTAATACCAATTGTTAGGAATAAAATTCCACCAACACAATAGAGAGGGTGGGTGAATAAGTTGTGAGAAAGATTATTAAACATTAAAATTTACAGACAAAATCTTTAATCCAAATGATAACACAGTAAATGCCAACACAACAACACAATCCTTTATTTTTGAGGAAACCTTGTTAAAGGTAAAAACCTTGTGGGAATTAGCACCCACAAATAGTGTATTGAGAGTATAGTATCCGTGTTAAAAGATTTATCCCTGTTAGGAGCTTATTGATGCATTATAGTACACAGTCCATATTAAAGGACATATTGTATTAGGAGTCAAGAGTAACAATGGGCTCACTGCAAAGGCTTACTACCTAAAGGAGGTTAAATCTACCCTCAGGTCTTACAGTCTGAAATACAAGTGTATATAAGAAATATACAATCTAGTGAACTATCTTATAGAAATTATCATTGCTTGGCCATTTCCAATGAAGTAACATAATCACAACCTCTGCTCTACATCTAGCAGACTTCACATAAACAAGCTCACATCTTCCACACTTTGTTGTCTCTTCCACAATCACACTTTCCAAAAAGAAAAGCTCTCTCATATATACCTTATTACAATAATTAATTAAGTCATCCAATTACAATTTTCTAATATACAAATAACTATTTAACCCCATGCTAAGATACACAAAGTACCTATAACAAGTAAACATCAATTACAATTAATCAAATATAATCCAAGATCTGTAATCTATGCTCGCAATCCATAATACATGATTCATATATTAATTCAGCCCCAAATAGGTCTCCTCCAGAATACATGGTACATGTGACATCACCAAGAGTCTTGAAACCCAAGAATCATAAAAAAAAAATCCTTAACATGTCTTCTGTCATCCCTTAATATCACATAACCTGAATCCACATCACTTGTAAGTTATACTCAAAACATAGAGACTAACTCTGTCAAAGATCATTGTCACCGTCCAATACCTAGTCTTCACTAAAACATCTATAACTCATATAGTAGACAATATTAAATTGTATGAACTTAGGAATAAGATCACACTATATCCCTATACACATCACCATCTTCGCTCATTCTGAATCAATTGTACAGTATTCGTACACTTTTGTTAGTCATCAAGAAATAGTAATAACCAGTCTATTCTACTTCCATATAAACATATGTTGACATTAGTGACAAAAAATGAATGCCAACAACATCATCAGCAACCAATTCAACAAGATAGGTGTCGCCATTTTTCTACTGCGCGATACTTGAAACCCATTGCAAACTGTGATCACGTGATGGCACAAAACCATTGGTTCACTTATGATTTGACCAACAGATGAATGACACTTGTACACTTTATTAGTAAGGACAATCCTATCATCTGGGTACACATAGAAAGCTAGTTAATCACTTCATGGGACCCATCCAAAAATCATGACTTAGGCTAAGGGATAAAATAAAATACCTATGCGGGCTTTAAAAATAACATTGTTACAAAGGGATAAACAATGGTCTCGCCCATGATGAGACAACCCATTACTTAAGTGGATAAAGTAATATCAAAACATAAGATACCCGTGGCTTAAAAATAAAAATATGGTAAGATAAACAAAATCCTAGTATATAAGAATAGTACCACCACTCTCTTTGACTACTGGCATTAACAGTTCATCAGTCTCTATTCTAGACTTGGATTTCACCTTTTTTGCCTCACTGCTTCACTCGGTAGCACATCCAAACTTCACCTTGCTAGACTCTCTATCATTTGAATTCATCCTTTATATAGACTTTGTTTTTTCCTCTTAATCTCCTTGATTAGGTTTTCCTTCTTTTTCTCTCAGCCATCAGATCAACTTTTTGAACTCATTTAATGATTGTATACTTGGTGAACTATGTTAGAATTACCTCAGAGCTTGAAATTTTCTTGGAAGTGGTATCATCACTTTTTTAGCTTAATCTTTAACATAGATCATCACCTTTAATTTTCCTAAACATAGATCTTTGTACCTAACTCTTCTTTATCCTTGGAATCTTCCAGATCACTATGGCTCTTAATTAAATGTTGATTTGATCCTTGTTCCATGCTTGGTGACTAACTTTCATGTAATTAGTCTCTAGGATTTCTCTCAATATCTTGGTGTCTTGATGTCTCTTACCGACAAACACTTCCCTTTACCAAAATACTTTATCCTTCTTGACCCAATAGCTTAACTATTCCATTTACCGACTTGACCAATTTTCTTTACTGACTTGATAACATCAAATGTAAAGTAGAAAAAAATAATACCAATATGATCTTATCATTTTATGATTTATATTATCTTCCCAATTAAAACAATATACTTTGAATGATATGACAACTTAATATGAACCAGAAATCAATTGCTTTTCATCAATGAAAAAAACAACAACTGATCTAATCCATCTACAATCTTGTATACATGTTTTCTCGGTCTTCATCATCATCACCATCAGTTGAGTAATAGAAATGATAACTCATGTATAATAATGCTTCATAAGATGGCCTCATAAAAACAAATAGAAGGAATTTATTCACAGCTAACAAATAAAGTCTTAACACAAGTTATAACCTATACACAAATATTCAATTATCAAAGGTTTTGTAATGGGACATAAATTAAAGAATTCTAGAAAAGAAACACAAGAATTAACATCAATTGATGATAAGAACATAAGAGATAAGGTTCAAAATAGATCCAATATGCAAGATATATTATGCTCCAAAGGAAAAACACTCATATATATTTAAAAGAGTTACAGGAAACATCCAAATTCTAAGGACTCAAAATAAGTCACTCAACAAAGGTTGCCTAAAAGCTAAAATTCTGAATGAGATACACTAAAACATACATAATGCAAAGGACTCAGAAAAGTCACTCAAAAAAGGTTGTCAAAGACCTGAACTCCCTAAAACTAGTACAAATGAGGGAATATATCATCCTCAAGTTTCCCCTAGAATTCTCATAAAGAATGGAGCTAAATTTCAAAAATGGGGTCAAATCCATAAAAATAGCCCCAAAAAGAGGAACATGATCTTCCCAAAAAGATTTGAGAGAATTGGAAGAGTCCTCTTTATTTTAGAACTTGGGATGATGACTCCAGAAATGCTCCACCTTCTCCTGTATCTGCTCCAAGTGTTTCCAAACTCGATGCCTTCCTTTTCCACATAAATAAATCATATACAATTGACAGCTAATATGTCCTCATTATTTTGAATATTTACCTTAGTCATTCCTTGGCTCCATACTCATGGAAGTACCTGCCTTTCCCTTAGAAAAGTCATGGCAAAACCACCAAGCTATGTGGTGCCCAGTCGTTAGCTCTCGGCCCAAACAACTAGTCTATATACAAGACCATAACCTAGTGACAGACCGTGAACCATACCATCTGGGACACGTGGTGCCCAGTTTCTAGCTATCATTTATTACAACCTCTGCACATTTATACCAATGAACTAGAGACTAACTAATAATAGCTCTATCTCTATCTCAGAGCAGTAGACACCTAAAATTGGTCAAGTCAAATCAAGAAAAAATCATGCATTAATTGAAAATAAAAGCTATTGGATTAATTAAATCAAAAAGATCAAATAATTGTACAATTGACTTTAATCAATTAATTATATAGTTTAAATTAAATTAAATCCAACCCATTCAAGGGTAAACATGAATAAAATAAATCAATTATATCAATCAATTAATCCTTATTATTCTCACTCACCACATGGTTCAAAATCAAATAAAACAATGAGAGTGATTAATTGAGCTCACATAGATCAAAGCAAAAATTGATTCTACACCACTCATCTTGAGGTGCATCTTGGCACTTCATTTTGTCTTCTTGTCTCAACATTTGAAATGAAGCTTTACTTTGTCTCAACCTTTAAACCATCAACTCAATGGTGGGCTAATCATGAGTCAACCTAACTCACTTGTAACTCCCTTTCCTAATCTTGGAAATCCTATAAATAGGAGTGCATCTTAGAGAAAATCATCCAATTATGTAGAGCATAATTACTATAGGCAATTCATTTCATAATCATAGGATTTCGTTTATTAAAATGTATAATAGTGATCATATTGGAGCAATTTTAGTGTAACTGAGCTATGATAGGGTATAATTACACCATTTAAAGTTTAATTTATTATTGTAGGACTATCACTAATGGATGCTAAGCTCATAGGATTTGATTATCTTTCATAGATAGGAAACCATGAGATGTTTCTTGCCTGTATTTTTTATTCAATAGTTTAATTGTTTAGATTTTCATAATTGATTTGATCATCTTTGCAAACAAATTTCATGAATATATTTCTTATATACAAAATAGTGCCTACCATGGGGCTCTTTCCTCATGCTAACATTTTTTAATGAGTTTTTGGTATTTTTCAGTGGCTTTATGTTGCAGATTTTAATTTTGCAGGTACAATAACACATTTATAGATCCAAATAATGTGTTTTACCTGAAGTCTTAAGCCTTTAAGCAGAGAAGTGACACATGATAGGATTCTTTTATCTTCTGTCTTACTTCTTTCAGCACATAAAATCATGCTTTACAACCCATTTAAGAATAGTATTAATGCGTTTTAGTAGTTAAATAACACTTTTCCATAAGGAATAATGTGTATTAAGCCTTCTGTGGCACTTAGCATGATTTTAATAGCGCGTAGTAACTTTCAAATAGCGCATAGCACTAGTTCTATGGAAGATCAAAATTCTCCAAAATAAATCAAAATTCTACAAATTAAATGATAATGTTTTTCTATTTTGCAAATGACAAGTCATAAGAAGGTGCAAAAACCAAGATGTTATAAGAAAGAAGAGGATACAAAAGAAAATAAAAGATGGAATGCGTTGAAGGTGGTTGTGAATAGAAACAAGGATTTTTAATAGAAGGTCAACATGCATCATTATTGGCAAATTGTGAATCTTTAGCAAGCTTTTTACAATATGTCATACTTTTCTTTAGATACTACTCCTTTTGAGGTCCCTATTTGATTTCAGTCATCTAATTTTAAATAAATTTGAACAATTTTCTTTTCAATTTGTATTTCCTCATTTTTATTTGGAGTGTTTTGAACATTTGTGAAGGGGATACTAAGGAGATGGAATGATCACCACTAGGTGACTAGTAAAAATCCAAAATAAAAAAATAAAAAATGAACCTAGCCTTGCTAGCATTGAATAAAGGTTAGATCTTAATCCCTTTGCAATTGCTAAACTTGTGGCATGTCAAAGTTTAAATCTAGCTTTAAGTAAAAGAGTGAATTTGAGTCACAAATGAAGCATTAGTCCTATGCTCTTCACTTTCTTAGGTGAATCAGAATGCCAAACATGCCAGATTTGATATGAGAAATAACTAAGAAATGAACAAAACATAAAATTAAGCCTCCTTTATTATGGATAAAAAGTACTAGGTATATGCTCTTCACCCTTTGGGTAAATAAAAATTCCAAACACACTCTAATCCCCCTAGAATAAGAGGCTTGGAATGAACCTTTCTTAATCATGTTTGGGAATTGAAGAAGTAGTAGGGATATGCTCTTTATCTTTTAGGAAAATGAAAATCCTCTACCTACCTATTCATTTCATTTCTTTCTTTCCATGAACATGATAGACTTTAGTGGGTCTGCCTCCCCAGATTTGACTTATTGAGGATGGTGAGAGGGAACGACCCAAAGTGGGAACAAGATTAAGACAATCTATTCCACCACTTCAAAAAAAAACCTCATTAAGTTAAAAAACTTAGAGGGAAAAAATATCAAATGCCTGGACTCATAGGGTTAATAGCCTAAATCATTCATTGTGACTACGTAGCCCTTGTATGATTCATTTTATATTTTTGTTTGGAACCCTAATTAAAACCTGATTAATTTAGCAATGCTTACCTTTATAAAGCTAATTTAAAATCCAAATTTGACCATAGGTAGCTTGCCTGGAAGATTTTATTGTGAAAACCCATGGAAATGACCAAGAATATACACTTTGTGTTTGGTATTTGGGGTTCAGACAAGGGTTTGTGTGGTTTCTTTGGTTGATTATCCATGTTTACAAACATAAAACACTCATTTAGATATGATAACGAATTAAAACTTTAAAAAAAAATCAACCAATGACCCAAGAACTAACATATCAGTTCGTCATATATAATGGGTCGCGTATGAGACGTCTTGCAACACATTCTTGTAAATTTTTAGTGCATTGAGTAAAGTTCCCACACTTTTCTGAACAAAAGTTACGTGTATCAACAAATTTCTATTTCTTTTGAATTATCAAGTGATGGACCTAAACAATCAACTAGCGCATACCCCTTTTCCAGTGAGCACTTATATAGAATTTTGTAACGCGTACCAAGTCTATTTTGATGAGTGCAGAATAAAACCTCAAAATAGTGAATATCTCCTGGGTCTGTTAAAGAATTTTGAGGTCATTTTTGGATACCCTTTACAGATTACTCCCTTTCTCGATCAAAGGTTGGATCAAATACTTTCAAATTCAAGGTGAAAAGAAAACTTTAAAAGGATTATTGATCAAGAGGGTGTTATCCAAAATATCAACCTTCACCATATCTCATCACATCAAGATATCCTTATAGGAAGACATAAGTTATGTTAGACAAGAGATACCCTATTTGGAAGAAACACCCTACCACTTATTTCAAGAAGAATTGTAACCAGAAATGGTGGCATTTCCCTATGGGTATATTGATCCCAACCTCATTAATAATGGTAATGAAGAAAAAAATTCTCATAATGACAACCGTGATGGTGGAAACAATAGGAAAATAATAATAGAAATAATGAGGGAATAAATGGCACTAATAATAGGAGAAACAATGGAAATGATAGAGGAAATAGAGACATTCAAGATGAAGAGGCCATTGAAGAAAGAGTAAGTGAAGTGGCCCAAAATCCTTTTTTCATGAAGGTTATGGAAAAACTTTTAGAAAGAGACTGGGAGAAACATTTCTTTGACCTATCTCAAGTAGGAGTAAAGCTCCCCCATGACTATGATGTTTCTACTTAAAAGAAGAATGAAGAAGAAGAAAATCCAATGGAAATAATGAATAAACAATTCAAGATTTTTTAAATGCAGTTGGATAACATGAAGAAAATGGTGGCTCCAAAGCAATTCTCAATTGAAGCTATATGCTAATTTTCATTAAATAAAAGTTTAATTATGGTACCATTCCATCCTAATGCGATCTTTCCTAAATACGATAAATATATGGGGGAATCTGACCCACAAGATCATCTAAGGGAATTTTGTGCATTAAGCTTGGAATTTATACATGATACTACTTATTTAATGTGACTATTTCCAAGAAGCATTTGAGGGCCAGCAATGGAATGGTTCTCAAAATTAAACTTGGTCATTAAAATATTTAAGGAGTTAGCATTCGAAATTGTGACTCATTACTCTTATAACATCAAACATTAGGTCACCATGATAAACTTGTGTAACACCAAAAAAATAGAAGGAGAATAATTATTGATTTTCGTACAAAGGTGGAGAGTGGTGTTTTCTCGATATCCTAGGAGTGTGTTGGAAAAATTAAAGATGGACATCTTTATGAATAGTTTGAATATAGAAATTAACTATCGACTACAACTTCAATGTCCACCTACCTTTGAAAAGATTATTGAAAATGGGGCTACAATAGAGGAAGGTTTACTAAAAAGTGGGATGATAAATCTTTACAAGGAAAATAAAGGTTTTCCTAGAAATCACAACAATTCCAACAATAATTGGGCCCCTACTAAAAACATAGATTTTGGTTAAAGAACACCAATAAGGGCCTTGTTAATGATGGATTTGTTGAAGAAAACAACCTTAAAAAGCTACCCCATTTAATCTCACAAGAGGATCTAACCAAGATAATAATTTTAATCAATAAGCAAAGACCCTATTCAATAACAACAATTTTGTGAATAATCAAGACGTTAACAAACTGAAACCTTTCTTTGGTCCATCAACAAGAAGGAAGTTCACATCCTTGGGTGAGCCTCTTGAAAATGCTTTGAAGACTCTTATTTCCAATAAGAATATTTTTCTACCAAAATCAAGGCACTGTGAACCACAAATCAAACACTCATGGTGGAATGATTCCCATCATTGTGAATACCATCAAATAAAGGACACAAAATGAACGACTGCCTGAGATTGAAACACATGGTCCAAGATTTGATAAATAGTGGTGTAATTAAAGTGGAAGGACCTAAAAATAACAAAGATCATATGACATTCAAAACTCCTTTCTTCAATCATGAAAAGAGTGAATCCTCTAATGCTAACCAAAACAAAGAAAGGGGTAATGATAAGGTCATTTTTTCTCATACCTATGTCAATGTTATCAATTCCTTATCGAGACATGAAAACACTATCAATGTCATTGTGGTAAAAGACAAAATATCAAAAGAGACCTCTAATGTTGTGACTAGGGGGAAAGCTTCAAAGGAAACATTACAAGGAACTACACCTAAAAACACTTTTCCTAATCAATCATATTCCTCTTCAAGACATTACAATCTTGTGGATCAGCTTCAAAAGACACTGGTGCAAATTTTAATTCTTGAATTACTAAAACAATCACCAAATCATAAATTTTTTTTGGAAAAGGTTCTGGTTGAAACCAATGTTCCTTATAACTTGGATGTTGATCGATTCCAAAACATGGTAGGACATATTATTGCTCCTGATTGCCTATATTTTTCCAAACACCATGATATGTCCATTAATCATCCCCACAATATCTTGTTTCATACAGAATTTTTGATACACAAGCATCTTGTAAAATGAGTCCTCATTGATGGTGGAGTCGGGTTGATAATTTGTGCCCTAAGTCTTGTAAAAGCCCTAGGTTTTCTAAAGATTTTTTTGATCCAAAAAGAAACATTACCATTAAAGCTTATGATGATGAAGAAAGATCTTCCAAAGGAATGGCGGTTCTACCCATCAGAGTTGGTCCAATTCAAAAATACACCTTTTTCCAAGTCTTTGATATAAAATTGACATACAACATCTTGCTAGGAAGGCCATGAATTCATGAAATATAAGCGGCGCCTTAAACTTACCACTAATCTATAAATTTCCCATTCGTGGGTGAAGAAATCACTATAAGAGGAGACTCAAATCCCTTCCAATATTGTAAAATTTATCAAACCTCTGAATGAGTCATTTATTCCACATAATAGTGAAGGGGATTCATCAAGTGCTTCTAATGAGGAAATTCAAGGAAAGGTTCCTAGCCCAACTTTGATTTCCAACTCAAGCCAAGCAAAAACTAACTCACCTACTATGACTAAGGGTAAAGAGAAGGTTAGTTTTTTAGATGAAGGCATAAAGAATGCCAACTCAAATGTTTCACATCAAGAGGAGAGAAATTCAAAATATGCCAAGTTTTAAAATGAAAAAGTCAAAGAAACACATTACCAAAAGATGGACAAGTTGATGAAAACCTTGGAAAAGCAATGTAAAATCAAACAAAAAGTGGTGGGAGAATATTCTGTGTCATTATTCGACTTACCTATTTCCCCTAAATAACATGGAAAACCATCTAGTTGTCATTCACCTAAACAATACAATTCTCATTTATTGAGAGATATTTATTCCTCATCTATGGAAGAAGATGATGAATTTTTGAAATGGCTTTAGAAATATGATGAGGCCTCAAGTTCACATGTATAAAGGGTTTAAAATATCAGCATCCAAACACAACAATATGGTAAAGGTTATCAAAGCATGAAAAAAATGGGATACATAGGAAGAGGACCTTTAGGAACAAGAAACAAAGGGTTTTTGGAACCTATACAACCCCCATGGAGGTCTAGTGATGAAAAATATGGAATAGGATATCAACAGAAAAGTAATGGTCAAAAGAGTTCCAATAAACCCTATGAACACATCAGCATGGTAGATTTAGAAAGTGAAGATGATTAATCTAAATATTAATGGGATTCATTATCCAAGGCCTATTTTCATGAAAAGGATGTGGATTTTATTCATACCTATTCTCCTATATCTATTGAAACTAAAGAGTCAAGTTTAGATCAAGGATCAAGTTTTGACCAAAGGCCTAACATGCGTCAAGAACAAGGTTTAAGACAATAATAAAATGGAACTCGTAGGGTTGGCGAACCATGGGTACCCTCATGAATAGGAGAATCTAATTTTGGGTTTAACCCACAATATTTTTATCCTCAACAAACTCAAGAGGACTCGAGTGAGGATATGTTTGATCCAAATTCTATGGAATACCTTGAGCAGGCACATTTCATAGACTTGAATGATACAATGTATGAACATCACAATGAAGTCATGTCCTTTAACCCTATGGATGAAAACTTACCTATTGAAGCTTTATCCCTTATGCATCTTGAGATAAGTGAATGGGACTTAACTAAGCCAAACGATATACTTTCCTTCCCAAATGACAATTTAGTGACCTTATACCTAAATACGGTTGAACCCTCTTCCATAAAAAATTTTGATCAAACCAAAACAATGGAGTCAAGTGGCCAATCTCTTATTCTAAAAGAAAAAATATAACAAATAAGAAAAAATTAAGTTGTCTAGTGGTGAAAACCACAATGTGGCAATGCTAGACCCAAACAAAGTAAAAATAAAGGGCGTTTCTGAAGGTGAAAACCCAACTGTGGTACGTAAGGAATAGAGATTAGATACTCTACAAGAACATGATGAAGAAAGGTCTCCCATACTGATTGAACCCACATAGAAGGTGAACATTGGACCTGAATTATAACCAAAGATCATACACCTTGCAACTTCAATGACTCCAACAAAAAATACAAGACTTCATCAAGTTCTTCAAGGAAAAACAAGTAAATTTTGCATGGTCTTATGTGGATATGTCAGGGATAGATCCAAGTTTCCTCATGAATCACTTAAATGTAAGGCCAAGGGATAAGATGATTAAATTTTTTTTAAGGAAAATGCATCCTCACATACACTTGTTATTCAAAACAAAATTGGAGAAATTATTAAAGGTTGGTTTCATAAGAGTTATTTCATATGCTGAATGGATTTTAAACATTGTACTAGTTTCAAAACATGATAAATCAATCAAATTATGCACAGATTTCCAAGAGCTTAATTTAGCATGCCCAAAAGATGATTTTCCACTACCAAGCATTGATACTACAGTGGATTTAACAATGGGACACTCTATGTTTTCCCTCATGGATGGGTTTAGTGGGTATAATCAAATCAAAATAGCTCTGGAGGATCAAGAAAAGATGACTTTTATGTGTGCTTGGGGTAAATTTTACTGGAACATCATCCCCTTCGGCCTTAAAAATGTTGGAGCAACTTATCAAAGGGCAATGACTACAATCTTTAATGACATGATTCACAAGCTTCTAGAAGACTATGTGGATGAAATCTTGGCTAAATCATATGCAAGGAAAGATCACCTACCAATTTCAAAGAAGATTTTCACAAGGTTAGAACAATTCAAAGTAAGGTTAAATCCCAGAAAGTGTGCATTTCGGGTATAATCTAGAAAATTGTTGGGCTGCATAGTATCTGCAAAAGGCATAGAAGTAGACCCCAAAAAGGTCCAAGATATCATGGAGATATAATCACCAAGAAACATTTGCTAAATTAGGTCACTTCAAGGTAGGTTTCAGTCCATAAGAAGATTCATATCCCAATTAGCCAAGAAATGCCATTCCTTTCATCAACTTTTGCACAAGGATATAATGTTCAAGTGGGACAAGCAATGTGATGAAGTATTTTCATTATTAAAGAAATAATTAACAAAATCACCCATACTAATGCCACCTATTAAGGACAAGCCATTACTCCTATATATTTCATCAACGAATCACTCTTTAAGGGTATTATTGGCCCAATAAGATGAAAATGGAAAAGAAAACACAATTTATTTGTTGGCAAGTGATCAATTTGGGTAATGTGATTCAATTTTTGGTTGTAATTTATGGCAACACATCTAGGTTTAAGATCGATTGTTTTGAAGATAAGTTTTGGTATGTCCAAAATTGATTAAGTATAGAAACAAAGATACATTACTGTTTTGGATGTCGAAGACACAGATCGATGAATTAAGGCATGCGAGATTTGTGGAAGATAGTATGGAGTATGAATGGCCTACACCTAAGATCAATTTGGTTTTGGATAACTGTACAAAAAGTTATGAGGATTTGAAGAATGACAGACAACAGAGAATAGTGATACAGAGCAATTAGACAGTAGCAAAGATCAAAGGAGCAAGACTTGGACCCTGGGAAATCGAAGACATATTTTTGTTGTTGATAGTGTATACTTTGAATATGCAAGAGTGTCGACTATGTATTTAATATTTACTATATTAATTGTATTTTGTATTGAAGGCCGACTTGAAAATATTTGTAATATTCTTATTGGAAGCCAACTTGGTGAAGACATAAGGTATATATATAAGATCTTTTTGGTAAAAAGGAAAGTAACAGAGTTGAGAGAGTTGAGAGAGTTGTGTGAAAGTGAAGGATATGTAGAGCAAACATGTGAATGGCAGAACTATAAAGGAACTATCAAAGCATTTGTGATGCTTATTTTGTTCATCACTGAGAACCTTTTGTAACATAATTACATTGTAAGAGTTGTAAGCTCATTGGCCCCTAACAGGCTGTTGTGAACCTTTAACAAGGTTGTTATTCTTTTAACAAGAAAATGTGCTATGTAATATTCAGCTCCTAACAGGGCTAGGTCTCCTTATAGGGACATTATACTTTAGTGCATGCTTGTGGGTATCATCCCCACCAGGGTTTTCCCTTGGCTAGGGTTTCATTGTAAAAAAAACATGGTGTTAAGACTTGTGTTTTATTTGTTTATGTTCTTTCCTTTACTGAAATTATATGGTTAATATTCAAGTGGTTGAAGAATTTAATTAACTATTACAATACTGATTCACCCCCCCTCTCAGTATCATCCAATCCTAACAATTGGTATTAGAGCTTTTGGCCTTTGGAGAGAAAGCCTAACAGCTTGAGGGAGATTGAAATTGATTTGAATGGTTTGCAGGAGAACTTTGAAGCTGCACTTGAATACCTTGATAATGCTAAAGAAGAAAATGGAGAATCGAAGTTCAACCTCCGAAGAGCTAAGAAATTCATAAATAAACTGAAAGAACAGCTTGAACTTTCTAGAAGTTAGAGAGAAGATCTTGTGGTTTAGATAAAAGAAGATTCAGATGAGGACAATTCAAATCAGATGAAGCATTTGAAAGAAGAGATTGAGACTCTGAAGCTTGAGAAAAAGAATATGGCTAAAGAAATTCAGATACAAGTGGATACTAAGAAGGAAGCTGAAGAAACCTTGAACAATGCATTGAATCAAATGAAAGATGAAGCTGACAGCTACAAGAACAAATAGTTGGAACTAGAGAAATACAATCAGATTGTGAAAGGTGAACTTACTAAAGCAAATATACACATTGAGAAACTTCACACCAGTAGTGACTGATTGATGAACAGTTAGACAAGCAGAAACCTAAAGGTGACATGAGTGGTATTGGATTCAATGATGCTAAACATTCAAAGAATCAGGAAGAGAAATTAGTAGAGAAGATTGATGCTGAGAAATTATCTAGTGAAGAACCTAAAGATTAGATCAAACCTTTTAGAAGCAGATTCTTTGGTTGCAATAGATTTGGACACATGAAGCAAGATTGCAGAGGTAATGCCCCTTTTAGAACTTTTTCTGGTTATTATTTTAACTATAATGGATATGGGCACAAGAAGACTGAATGCAAAAGATCTAATCAATTTGGATATAGAAAAGACAATGGAAGAGAACCTAACCTACATGCTAAAAATGTAACAACATTGGGCACATTGTGAAGTACTGTAAGTTACAAGTTAATCAAGAAAGAAGACCTCGTATATGTTACAAATTCAATAATCCAGGGCATATAGCAAAGTTTTGCAGGTATAATGGAGTAGACAACAGAAGAAAACCATCTCCTATGAATTCATAGAAGAATGGAAATAATACTAGCAAGAGTATTGCAGATGTGAAGAATGACTTCAAAAATTGTTTTAAGAAAGCAAAAGACAAAAATAGTGGCAAGATATGGAAGATTAAAGAAACTAGTGAGACATCATGTCAGGGAGAGTCAGTAGATGCTACTGGATCTTTTCCTAAAGGTAGCAAGATAGAATTGACCTAATTGGCTGATCATGGCCTTAGGGGAGCATTAAATGCAACACATCAGAACCTATCCTTCCCCGCAAATCTTATAGTGAGCTCATATGAGCTTGGGAATATGTTGAGCCAACATCATATATCATATATCTAAGAGTGCATCATCACCCAACTTGTATATTTTGATTGTGAGATTCAACAACCGACCAGACAACTTGGAGTGAAAAAAAAAAGTCATAACCTAACTTGTATAAAGCACCATGTTATGATATATGTTTCTATCATTTAACAAGGAGTGAGCCAAGGAGTCAGAGAGAAGAAGTATTAAAAAAATTCTAAACCTTCCATGCGTGATCGATTGAAGCATAAACTTGAATTTCCACGTGTGAAAGGGATTCTACATTATCTAAGCTAAGGATGCACCTATAATTTTTGATGTTGTTGATCATCCTAGATACAAATTCAAGAAACATCCTTATAAGTCATGTGAAGAGGATCCGAAAGGAGCATTTTCACAGACCCCACATGGCGTACTTCATGTTGAAGATATTAGGGCTTATATTCATTGTAAGTATGATACATTAAGAGAGGATGATATACTCACAGAAATTGAAAACATGTCTGAAAATGGAATCATGAAAGAAGAATGGAAACACATTAGTCAATTAAGCATAATGAAGATTATGGACTTGTGCGACTTCAATGAGAACAAATGGTTTAAGATACTTATGAGCAGGGTTCATGACAAATTCATATGGATTGGTAGCCAACCTGTGAAGATATACAGTGACCTAGTTCATGAGATTACTAGTCTTGATAACACTGGAGTTGTTACTATCACTGGGAATCATGTTAAGAAGGAAGTCAAAACCCTAACACACTCGAAGTGGGACAGAAGGGAAATGATAGTAAATGATATTTTTCAACAAGATGTAAGGTTGATTGAAATCATACTTGGTTACAATTTTTTCTACAACAGCAGACCTAATTTAGTATCAGCTAGAGTTATTATGATGGCATGGAGAATGATAAAGGAAAACACACAGTACAACCTATGCGAGGTATTGGCACATCAATTCCTTGAGAATGTTAAAATTGTAAAGAAAGATAGAATGAAAACCTTCATATTTGGATCATTACTGGTACATATTCTCATCCATATTGAACATAAGTTTCCTATTTTACATCCTAGTGTCTGGAAAACTGGAGTTCCTACTGGTATTTTGATTTCACAAAGTTACAGAAGACAGAACACTACTTAGGTAGATGGAGAAATATTTGCAATGATCAAAATTCTAAAGAGACAAATGAAGAGTAGATACAGAATACATGAGGATATTGTTGTGAAGTACAAGGACACAATTTTTTTTATGGTTGAAACAAACTATGTATGTTTTGAGGTAGTGACCCCTAGAAAGAAACAGTGTTACCCTATGGGCTATGAGATGAGTTCCGAAGTACTCACCATGCAAGTAGAACATATTCTTGCATCAGAAGTTGATACATCATAAGAGAGATGGGGAATATATGAAGAAAAATCACATAAGGTAAGAGAAGAACAGAATAGAGGATAGAGGAAGAAAAAGATTTCTAATCTTATTCATGACTATGGAGTTAAGGCTGGTCTATTTGAGGAAGAAATGAAACCCCAGTTGAGGAAAAAAACAAGATTACTAAAGATAATGATGAGGAAATATGATAAATTGACTGAGGAAACTTAGAAGGCACTTGAGAAGATACTGTTGAGGACTACTTTTGTCAAGCCCCAACCTCCTAAGACAAATTTATCTACACAATTGGGAATGCATGACAACACAAAGGACACAAAGACAAATGATGAAGAGAGTAAAGAAGACACTACTGTAGATTTCTATGTTTCTGGTGTGGCAGTAACACTAGACCCCTCACAAGATGAGAAGGACCCTTTTGCAGGAACCATGGACACTTCTATTGCTAATGAACCTGAGAAGGAAGAGGAGAATAAGGAAGATGAGCAGCAGACTAAGCAAAAAGAAGATGTGAAGGAAGAGGTAACTTTACCATCTAGCTTATTGTTGGCAAGTAGTAATGTAAATGTCAATAACATGGATGAAGATGAACTGGTGAAACTAGAATTTACTATACTGAACAAAGAAAATTAGAAATTAGTACTGAAAGGAGATAAGAAAAAAAAGGTGATTTCAAGAGCTATTGATAGTTTGATTAAATTGCTTCTATTACCCTTAGTATTCCAAAACAAAGATGATATTGAGAACCTGAAAGTCACACTTGATGAGTTTGATGGCCATTTTGAAAATTTGTTGAAGACTACAGAGGAGAAAGAAGAGAAAACATATGAAGAGAAGAAGCTGATAAAAGTATGCAAGTCCATCTCATGGGACTTAGGAGTTGTGAAAACTTGTCTAAAAAATACAAAGAACTAAATTACACATGGGAGAAAGTTATTTAGTTATAGCATGAATCCTATCGCACACATTCAGAATGTTGAAGATATTATTGCCAAGGAAAGGGAAACTTTGAATAGGTTAATGGTGTTAGAATAGTCTCAAAGGATAACTGAGAGGCGGGGTGAATCAGTTATCAGTAAATTTAGTCCTTTTTACTTCTTTGACTTTAGAATACAACAAAGTAAATTCTTAATCAGATAACAGAGTTCTCAACACACAAATTGATTATGGGGAAACCAAATCGTAAAAAACCCGGTGGGAATTAGTACACATAATAAACTATACTTGTTTGTAGTAATCCCTGTTAGAAGATATTTCAACCCTATTAGGAGTTGTACATTACAATGTAATAAGTATAGTGACCTGGTTAAGGGTCAGACCCTGTTAGGAGTCTTTTACAAATAACCCTGTTAGGGGTGGTGGAGTCACTGTCCAAAAGCTCACTGCTTGATGGTGAAGGCTATAACCTTCTGTATAATAGATATGCACTATATTTGAAGATGAATTGTAGAGTAGACCTTCTATCTTGATCAATTCTAGTGTATTTCAATCTTTCACTTGTTCTTCACATAGACTCTTGATGAATGAACCAACTCTGATAATCTTCTCTGTACATCTTTCTTATCTTTTCGTATCATTCACACATAGCGTGTCACCTTTGACTTGCTATAATTATCTTCCTCATAGTATGAGATCATAGGACCTATAATAAAACTCTTCATAACATATTTGTCAGCTCTACTAAGCATGCAAGCATTATTACAACCGTGCAAGTATAAACCAAATAGACACGATGCTTTACTAAGTCGGCCTCACCAATTTAACTCTAACTTTGCAATCTTCTTGAAACACATTTGGCGCCTTTGGATTAATATCATCAACTCATAACTAATCATGAATATACACACACATATAAAGAAGATAGGCACAACTAAAGAAACACATGATATACATCAGCCCTAAACCGTTACACTCCCAGAACTGTAACTACCAATAACAAAATTACATAACTTTACTAAAACATCATATGTGGGTCTGTGTGTACGATCATAACATAATAAACATGTCAAAAACATGTATCTATCCATGCAAGTCTTCATATCATCATTCTAATAAGTACATACAGAATTAGTACTGTGTATTATATGTTGGCATCAATGACAAACATAAAATCAATCACCTGCTCATAATCAAATCTCCAACAATCTCCCCCTTTGACATTGATGGAAACATATGATATAAAAAACATCCTCTATTCATGGTGTCCTCTTTCTTTTAAAATCTTCTCAATATCCTCATCAAAGATTTCTCTAAACTGCTTTAGTTCCTCTGTCTATGTTTTTGTTCCATGTATATACTCCCCCAGAGTATATGCTCCCCCTTAGTACATACTCTTCCTTACTATATACTCCCCCTTTGACATCAATGGAAAAGGGTTCCATAGTCCTTTAGGTACAGTTACTACTCCAAAAGTAGAGTAGTCAACCATTCATCAGTCACTTAATGACTGATGTCTTTGCTGCTTCTTCTAAACAGACTTAGGAGAGGGAACTACTCCCAATTTTTCCCTGAGATACTCAAAAGTATCCTTTGATAAGGGCTTTGTGAAAATATCTGCCAACTATTCTTTTGTGTTCACATAGTCCAATTTAACTTCTTTTTCTGCAACCTTTTCTCTTAAGAAATGGTACTTGATCTCTATGTGTTTTGTCTTTGCGTGCATCAAAGGGTTCTTAGAGATATTGATAGTGCTAGTATTATCACAATGAATAACAATAAGATAATCAACCTGAATGCCAAATTATTTAACCATCTGCTTGATCCAAACCATGGTTGAATGATTTGGTGCTACTGCAACATATTCAACTTCTGCTGTTGACTGAGAAATATAGTTTTACTTCTTGCTTATCCAAGAAACCAACCTATATCCAAGGAATATGCTCCTCCTAAAGTTCTCTTCCTGTCATCAATACAACCTGCCCAATCTACATCTGTATACACATGAAGCTTTACATTCTCTGATTTAGGATACCATAAACCATATTCTATATTTCCCTTTAGATATTTGAATATCCTCTTGATTTCCATTAGGTGACTCTGCTTGGGTTCAGCTACAAATCTTCCAACAATGCCAACTACATTAGATATATGTCAGGTCTATATTGAGTTAGATAAATGAGTTTACCAATCATAGATTTGTACAATGTCTTATCAACTGCTGTGGAGTCCTCATCTTTTGAGAGCTTGCTTCTTGTTATCATGGGAGTGCATACTGGCTTACAATCATCCATCTAAAAATTATTTAGTATTTCCTTCACATATTTAGATTGATTAATGAATATACCTTTATCTGTTTGCTTTATGTTTAGTCCCAAAAAGTATTTTATAGGACCAATCATACTCATTTCAAATTCATTATACATTTATTTTGCAAATGCTTTACTGAGCTTGTCATTACCCCCAAAGATAATTTCATCAACAAATATAGCAACTAACAATAATCCATCAGGTGTTTCTCTTGTGAATAGGTTATAATCTTCTGCTCCTTTCTTGAATCCAATCTTGGTAAGATAACCATCAAGTCTCTCATACCAAGCTCTTGGGGCTTGTTTAAGACCATAGAGTGCTTTCTTCAATTTCCATACCATGTCTAGTTCATCTGAAAGACTAAATCCTTCAGGTTGTTCAATGTAGACTTCTTCATTCAAATCAATATTTAGAAAAGCTGATTTTACATCCATTTGATAAACTTTAAAGTCTTTGAATGTTGCATATGCCAAAAAAAATTTAATGGCTTCCAGTCTGCTCACAGGGGAAAATGTATCAATGTAGTCTATTCCTTCTCTTTGCGCATATCCTTTACATACCAATCTTGCTTTGTTTCTTACCATTGTACCATCTTCATTCATCTTGAACCTAAATACCCACTTTGTTTCAATCACATTTTTGTCACTGGATCTAGGGACCAATTCCCATGTATCATTTTTAATTATTTGATCTAATTCTTCTTTCATTACATTCTTCCAATTAGAATCATTACAAGAATATTCAACACTTAAAGGTTCAATCTATGAAAGTAAACATACCTCTTCACCCATTGCTAGACCTTTTGCTTTAGATCTGGTCAGAACACTACTGCTCTGATCTCCAATGATGTCATCTTTAGAGTGGTATCTGGATGTGAATTTTGGAACCTTAGGTGTGTCTTCTTCTTCTATAATATGTGATTCTTCTCTACTTGATTCAGGGTCATTGCATGAGACATCAATGCAATCAAACATTTCTTCAATAATAGTATCTTTAATGCTAGGTCTGGGTTCATCTTCAATCATAGGTGCATATTCATAGTACCTCTCTTGAACCATAAAATTTTCATCAATCTTAACATGCATGCTTTCAATTATCTTCTTTAATCTCAAATTGAAACATC